>PVKS010007071.1:0-74906 GCA_004027875.1 Aplodontia rufa | reverse complement strand
CACACACAGTACCTGAGGTGTGCACAGGGACCGAGGGAAACCCACACAGTACCCGAGGTGTGCACAGGGCCTGGGAGAAACCCACACAGTACCCGAGGTGTGCACGGGGACCGAGGGAGACCTGCACAGTACCTGAGTTGTGCACGGGGACCGAAGGAAACCCACACAGTACCCGAGGTGTCACAGGGCCTGGGTGAAACACACACAGTACCCGAGGTGTGCACCAGGGCCAGAGGAAACCCGCACAGTACCCGAGGTGTGCACAGGGACCGAGGGAAACCCACACAGTACCCAAGGTGTGCACGGGGACCGAGGGAAACCCACACAGTACCCGAGGTGTGCACGGGGACCAAAGGAAACCCACACAGTACCCGAGGTGTCACAGGGCCTGGGGGAAACACACACAGTACCCGAGGTGTGCACCAGGGCCAGAGGAAACCCACACAGTACCCAAGTTGTGCACCAGGGCCAGAGGAAACACACACAGTACCCGAGGTGTGCACAGGAACCCAGGGAAACCCATACAGTACCTGAGGTGTGCACAGGGACCCAGGGAAGCCCACACAGTACCTGCAACGTGGGCCAGGGGAAACCCACATGGCACCTGAGGTGTACACCAGGGATGAGAGAAGCAGAGCTAGGGGACAACTGGGTGCCCGCTCTGGCCTGATGCTGCTTCCAGGGCACCCAAAAAGGCCCTCCTGAGCAGGGGCTTATGAGAGTCAGATGACCATGGGGTTTGGCTCAGGTCCTTCTCAGAGCTGGCCGGTTGGTTCCCTGACCCCCTCCTGGGCTAGTTCCCTGTTTTTAAGAGGCACACTTGCCACAGACCTGCTTAGAGGCTGGCAGAATCCTCACAGTGCTTCCCTGACTGTGGAGCAAAGGGTGATAGGATGGGAAGGGACAGACAGGAGCCTCTAGAGCTGCCTCCACCTGGGACAGCGGTACACCTGAAGCAGTGACACTCCTGGAGGAACTGCAGAGATGGGGGCACCATGAAGGACTTGGAGGAGACAGGGCAGTGATCCTCACCACGGCCCCAGCCAGCCTCCTCTTTGGCCTTTGCGGAAGGCAGCTGGGCCCTGGAGAGGGGCCGTGGGTCATCACGGTTGCTCTGTTGGTATGGCTTCCTCACTTGAGAAAATGCTCCCATCTCCTGGCCCTAGTAGTGCCTCTGCCCATCCTGGTCCACGAGGCCACCAGGAGCACAATGCTCCAGCTGGCAAGGCCTTGCTGTTCAGGAGCTTTTCACCCCCAGTCCTGTGTCACAACAGCTCACAGGGACCTTGATCTCCTGTCCCTCCCACCAGCCATCAGACTGTCTCATTGCCCTGGTGACCTAATGCAGATTGGGCCCCATGAACTGTGGGGCAGGGATCAGACCTGGGCAGGCCCTGAAGGTACCAGTGCAGTGCATGGAGGAGTCCCCCACCCCCCATGCCCATTTTCCCCACTCCACTGCCTCCTCTCAGCCCGCACCTGCAGGCTCATGGGCAGCTGCCTGTGGCAGTTGCCAGAGAGGAGAAAACCTGGTCCTGCTGCACTTGGCTATGCACAGCACAGACACCTCCTGCAAGTGGATGCATCTCCTTGCAGAGGTGACGGCACAGGGACCTAGTGGGCAGAGCCCAGGGCAGCGCACCTGGCCAGGCCTGTGGTTTTCTGTCAGTCCAGGGCTCTGTCCAGTGTTAGGCTGATGGTTAGGGACTTGGAAGCGACATGTTTGGAAAACTGGTGATGGAGGCATTTGGGGAAGAGGGATGTGGACAGCCTGTCTGAATGGGCATGAAACGCATCCCATGTGAACACTCACGGAAGGTGGCCTCTGCAGAGGAAGCCTGCATAACCAAGCGGAGGCAACACCCATGTGGGCAGGGACTGGCCTCTGTTCTCAGTCTCCCAGTTGCTGTGCACCAGGGCCATGAGCAAAGGGGCCCTGGAGCTGGATGGAGGGGGTGCACAGGCCCATCAGCATGGACTCCCGCTCTCCTGCCAGCCTGGCTACAGCCATGCTGGGACCATCCCTGAACCCCTGACTAGCACCAATCCTCAGGGGACAGCTGGCCACCTGGTAACATGTGGAGTACATTGGGCAGCCTGTCATGTAAGGAGCAGGGTTCTGTTCCTACTGGAGGTGACACCTGCTCTGGGTGTGGCTGTGCAGTGTTTCCCCCAAAGTCACTTCCGTGGGATAACAGAAGGCCTTGCCCACCTTTGAGGTGTCACACACACAATCACAGTAGACTGGTAGCTCAGAGACCACAGACACCAGCCCCCCATACTGCAGAGTGTGACTCGGGGTCTGGCAAGGGCTACTTCTGGCCGTGTCCTCAGGTAGAGAGGATGCAGGAAATCCCCTCTACCAGTGCCCCAACCCAGTCACCCCAACGACCTCCTCCTAGCACCATCACCTTGCAGGGAATAACTTTGACCTACGAATTTGGGGAGGCAAAAACGTTCACATCACGACCATGCATTACTTCTGACCAAAGATCTCACTTCACAGCAAACCTCGTGAGGGGGCAGCGTCCATGGGATGTTCCCCTCTTACCTCGCCCCCAGCACCCTGAAGCAGTGGCTGAGTAGAGGACAGAACAGACACATGGAGACACCAGGTGACAGCTGTGTGACGATGTCCTGCAGGCCGAGGGAGGTTCTCCAGGAGTCAAACACACTCAGACTCAGCATCCCGTGTGCAGCACGGTTTCCCCCTCAGCCAGGATGCACAGGCTCTGGAATTAGGGGTGGGAGGAACACAAGTGGGCCACTCACTCACGTGATCCCTGGTGACGCATGAGCACCTTCAATTCCCGTTCCCAGGGTCTTCGGCTCTGCTGGCCTAGGGGTCCTGGGTCCAGGGGAGGGTGTTCCCACCAGGAGACACAGCGGAACTGGAAGCTAAGAGGCCCCCTGCCTCTCCGGGCTCCTCTGTTCTCTGTGTCAGCAAGCTGAGAAGGGAGCTATTGCTTGTGGGGGCAACAGATCGTGACTGCTGCTCCCCAGTACCTAAGGTGTGCACCGGGGACAGGGGAAGCCCTGGAGTACTGGAGACCCCTCAGGGTAGTCACCAGTTCCACCAGCCCTGTGACACCGGTGGATGGGAAACGCCACCAACCCAACCCAGGCAGAATGACAGATGACCAGCAAGAAGGTTCGGGTCACCCCAGCAGGTGCAGAACCAAGACCACCTTAAGTGCTTGCTGAGGGTGCAGGGGGTGCAGGGTGGTAAGGAGGAAGGGAGCTATAGTTGCCAGCCACCCCAGGTGACCACCAAGGCCTGTGGTTGCAAGAGTCTTTCCTCTGATAAGAACAGGTTTGCGGCTGGGCACGGTGGTGCACGCCTGTGATCTCAGCGGCTTGCAGGGCTGCAGGAGGATCACAAGTTCACAGCCAGCCTCAGCAACTTAGCAAGGCCCTAAGCAACTTAGCAAGACCATGTTTCAAAATAAAAACTAAAAATTAAAAAAAAGGCCTGGGGATGTGGCTCAGTGGTTGAGCACCTCTGGGTTCAATTCCTGGTACAAAAGAAGAACAATTTGTGTGTACACACGTGTGCGTACATAGGCGTGTTAGGGAAGTTGCTCTGCTTTCCTCTCATTCCTTTGTCACACATATTTTTGTTCTCAAGCGTTATTTTACTGCACATTAATTAAGTCATGGGATGTCAGAGTGAAAACCCCGCCCTAGGACTGGGCCTGCTCTTCTGGGGAAGGGGTGGAACAAGTGGGTGGACGCGGGAGCCCATGTCGTGTTAGATGGGCTAAGATTCCTTGTTGTCTATCCTGGGACCAAGTGCGGTTGAAGGGGACGTGTGCACGGCCGAGTTGAGAAGGGGTGGATTCCTTGGTATTAGGTGTCCGCCTACTCATGTTATGGGCGCCCAGACAGCTGGCAAAGCTATGTCTCTGGTGGGTCTGTGAGGTGCTTCTAGGGAGATGGGCAAGCCAACCAGTGGTCTGAGTAAGCAGGACCTGCCTCACCCAGCGTGGGTGGCGCCATCCAACAGCCGAGGGCCCAGACAGACCAACAGGTAGAGGACAGGCTAATTCATGCTCTCTCCTGGAGCTGGGCACCATATATGCCCATGGACACCAGAACTCCAGCCTCTCTGGCCTTTGGACTCCAGGACCTGCATCAGTGGCCCTGCGCCCAATGTCTGGTCTTTGGCCTTGGACTGAGAGTTACACCATAGATGCCCCTGGTTCTGAGGCCCCTGGACTTGGACTGAAGTTTGCTATCAGCTTTCCTGGCTCTCCGTCTGACACACGGCCCCTCATGAGACTCCTCAGCCTCCGTAGACATGCGAGCCAACTCCTCGACAGCCGGCACATCTCCCTGCCTGGGTGAAGACTCCAGCAGGTGCTGCTGTGCACACCCTGGCCCTCCTTGCAGGACCACGGCTCTGGGGCGCCCAGCTGTCCCAGCTGGCAGCAATGTCCCTCCCCAGAAATGCTCTCAGCCCAAGGGAGATGCCTTACCAGGCTCCCACCCATCCCAGATGCTGCCAGTACCAATGAATGTTCTGTGGGAGGCCTGTCCTCCCCCTCAGTCCATGGTACTTCTAACAGGCCACCTAAGCTCCAAGGGCTCCTCTGGGGGCCCTGTCCCTTCCCTTTCTCTCAACCTTGTCCCCAAGAGCACGTGCCATGAAGCCCTTGGCCTGCACACCTCTACCTCAGCCTCCTTCTCAGGGACCACCCTCAGATGGCTCTGCCGATGTGTGACATATCCCGGCCTCCCACCTGAGAGCACGTCTTACCCCAAGCCTGGTATTTAGCGGTGTGCACTGGCATGCCCACACTGGTGGTTAAAATACAAAACCGTTTCCACTCAGGTAGGTGAGCAGCCCAGCCTCCAGCCTCCAGCCATCCCCAGAAGGTCACCCCCAGCTTCCCAGGACCTCCTGAATGACCCCAGCACTGCAGCCAGGCACACTGTGACCGGTCTGCACCAGGCAGTGCCTCTGAACACACATTTCAGTCCAGCTCTCTCCACGTGGCAGGGCTGAGGTGACAAGCTGCTTCAAGCTGGGCAGCTTCTGGGTCTGCTGGTGACCTTGGCATCTCTGTGTGCATCTCCGGGTGCATCCTCCCCCATGTCCACCTGTGTCCAGATTCGGTTTATAAGGACAGCCTCATCCTGATTAATCAAATCTGCAACAGCCTCTTTCCAAATAAGGTCATTGCAGCTTCTGGAGGCTAGGCCTGCGACATGGATTTACAGGGACACAGTCAATGCCGGCTTCACCCTCCTATCACGGGGTCAGAACAGCAGGTGTCAGCTTCTGCCCAAGGGGAAAGTGGGCAGATGCCCCGGGCCCCGCAGCACACGTGCTGTGTGACACTGAGGGGGTTTACTAGGGTGGCCCCACGGTCAGAAGTCCTCTGCAGGCTGGAGAGCCGGGACTTGCTCAGTGCATTCCAGAAGCCGGAGCCTCCAGACTGAGGGCCCAGTGATGCAGCCGTTGAGGTGGAAGGCCTGGCAGCTCCCTGGGGATCACTGGGAGAGAGAAGGAGCTGGGTTCGGGCGTCCACAGTGATAGCAGCAACAATAGACACCCACGCGACAAGAATCGAGCTCGCATCCGCACAGCTTCCTCCTTTTGTCCCCTGTGGACCCCTAGGCTGATTCAAGGTGCCGCCCAGATTCCGGGTGGGTCCCCCAGCTTGCTGGCCCATGTGCCAATTGCCTCCAGACACACCAGAAACCTCTACACCCTCACCGTCTCTGAGGCGTCACTTGCAATCAAGTTGACAATCCAGACTGACCACAGGACACGGTGGAAGCAACTGCAGAGCTGGGGCAGGCCCCGGAGTCCCAGCCTCCTGTGACAGGCCCTGGTGGGGGAGGCAGGCCCTTCCTTACATGAAGATGCCCACTTCTTATCCCTCATGACCTTGGACCCCTGGGCCACCACAGAGGGACTCAGGGTCTGATCAGCAGCTTCTGACACAGTCAACAGGTGAAGAGACATTGGTCACTTCCTCTGGAAATGGAGTGGGGAGAGTGGAACAAGTGGGACAGGAATTGGGAAAAGTGAAGGTGGCCTCCTGTCTAGGACCACAGGGGACATGCTCTCCACGCAAGCAGGGTGGAAAGCAGCAACCTGTAGGACTTCCCTCTGTCCTGGTCTGGCACTGATGAGTCCCTTATCTCGTCCCTCTGTCCTGGCCTTGTCCTGCTGGGGTCCCTCTGGCCTAGCCTGGCCCAGTAGAGTTCCTTGTCTTAGTCTGATCCTACTGGGGTCCCTCTGTCCTTGCCTGACCCTGCTGGTCCCTCATCTTAGTCCCTCCATCCTGGCCTGGTCCTGCTGGGGTCTCTCCATTCTGGCCTAGCCCCATGAGATGTCCCTGTCCTGGACCCTGTGACTAAGGCCACTTCCCTGCAATGCCCACACATGGTCCCCTCACATGTCCACAGCCCTGGAAGAGGAAAGACTTCCTTTCTCAACCATCACTAGGTCGTGGCCACAGCCCTTGTAATAACATGGATCAACAAGAGAAGGCATCAACTTAAGGCAAGACCCGCATGACCCAGGAGCCTCCAAAATGAAGACCCCAGGACCCTGTGCCCCACGCCAAGCCTGTGCGAGTGTAACAGGGTGGAGGGCTGTGACCTGTGGTGATAAGCTGGGGGACGAGGCAGGGCTTCTTGCTCAGTCTTCTCTGGTCCCAGTGTCCTCTCTTCCAGGTACAGGGAGGAGGGTACCTCTGGGATGTGAGCCTGGGCCTGCTCTGGGGAGAAGGGCAGGAGAAGCCAGGTGACAAAGACTTCCCTGTTTCCTCCAATTCCAAGGGCCATCTTCAGGTGGTACATCCTCAGTCCTGTCACTCCCATATCTGGTTCCTTGGGTGTTGAAGAAAACATCACGAACTAGGGTAGAGAATGGCGGCTGGGTTTCCCAGCCTTCCGGGGAGGACATGAGCCTGCAAGGCCGGCTTCACACTGACCCGGAGCAGGCAGGCCCTGGACCCCAGCCCAGGTGCAAACCTGGGAGAGGTGCTGAGGGCGGGTGGGAGTTGGAGGTTGCTGTGGGTGGGAACTTCTCTGCAGGCCTCACACACAGGGTGCTCCTCTGGCCAGAAAGACCTGCAGGTCTCTTGCTCCCTCCTGGCCTCGTGCCCTCACCCACTCCTGTGGGATCACAGAGAAGGGCACTTGGAGGAAGAGCCCTGAGTTGGAGATGGAGATGGAGAAGAACCCTGGCCCATCAGACCTGTGTCCTCGACCTGGCTCTCCATGCCGAGGGTGGCGCCCACACGTGGGACTGACCTTTGGGCCTTGGGTAGGGTGTACATCCCAGAGAAGCGGAGCCCATGGCCCTGGGGCAGGCTCCCTGTGCCTGGCCTGGCAGACAGCGAGTCTCTGCTGGAACCGCAGGGGCTGCAAACGTTCCCAGAGCTGCTGGTGCATCAGATGCAGGGGGGCGGGGGTGTGGATGGAAGGGGGAGCCTCAGGCCCTCCCTGAGGCCCCGTTCCACCCCATACTTCAGGGTCTGCCCCTGCACCTGGGCCCCTCTCTAGCAACCCCTGAACCTGCACTCCCTCTCTCTTTCCCCAGCCTGGCAGTGGCCTGGCCCATATTCTAAGAGCCCACTCAGTAGCCCCTCACTCCATCCAGCGTCCTCACCACCTGCTTGAGATCCCAATGGCCCCTTTCAGATCTCTCAGCACAGTTTCCCCAACCCCCATTCCCACGGGGCCCAACCCCAGCTCCTTCATGGGGGCCCTCTGACCACAAGGCCTGTCCTGAACCCGGACCCCCTATCTGTCACAAGCTCCAGTCTCCCTTCATTAGCCGGCCTCATTTTCAAATATTTTTCCCTCAATTATTTAGTATTGATCTGGAAACCAGAGCTGAGCTCATTTGTAAACAGCAATAGCGGGCACTATTGATTGCTCTTCGTTTTCATTAATCTTAATTATCAGAACCTCCTTCCCAGTCCACAGCCTTGTCCTCCCTTGAGGGCCCCCACCCTAGACTGCTCTCTACTAGCCAGCTCCCTGCTCTTGGCTCTGCTGTTCCCAGAGCCTCCACCTAAGTCATTCTTCATCCCTAAGGCCTCCCGGGGGACCATCAACTATCCAGTGGGAAACAGTGACATTAAAGATTCCAGAACCTTCTCTCTGATGTGTCTTCCAGTCTCCACTGTCTGAGCATTCCCAGTCCCAAATAAGCTTCTCTGCTTTGAAAGACCAGCCTCCAACCAAACCTTCCATCCTCTACAGACCCACTGGCCTCCCCTCTGGACACTGCATAGTCCTACGGGTGGATCCCCTCTGCAGGTCCAGTGATCCCTCCAGCTGGTCTGGGTCCACAGGCTGGGGTCAAGTAGGAGCTGCACTCAATAATTCCACCCTCATTCCCTAGGCAAATCCTGCTTCTTCGGGTCTCAGCTGGCAGCCCCTATGTGGGGACCTCAGAGACCCTAAAGGAAATTGAGGCCTCTGTGTAGCCCTGATCATGAAGTCAATAGGCAATTTTGACAGCTGGTACCAGCATGGTAGGTAGAATGACCCCTGGGAGCTCGGAGCAGAGGCCTGGCCAGTGAGGGTCTGCTCTCAGGAGGAATCCACAGGGCCCTCAGTGGGCCCATCCTCCAGGAACAGGTTGGGGACAGAAGGAGTTGGGCCTGGTTAGGGCAGGGCAACCCTGAACAGCAGAGACTGGGCCTGGGCAGGGACTGGCCCTGCATGAGCCTGGTCAGTGCTGAGAGCTGGGTCACAAACCCTGTGGTCGTGGGTGGAGGTCGGGGGTCAGGGGGAGACCACTGGGCTGGAAGTACCAGGGCATGGCAGCTGGCCCTGGCCACCCATCAGGGAATGGGGTCCTGATGTGCCTGAAAGTGGGGCTCCCTCTTTCTCTTGTCCACAAATGAAAGCCACAGAAAACACAGTCACTGCTGTCACTGGATCTTGACCCAGGCTCCAGCCAAGCCTCTGCTTTCAGTGACACATGTGTAATCCCCAGGCCCTACTCTGTGCTGCATGCAGTGGTCACTCCCTGCGGGACCATGAGAGGACTGCCTTGGGTCACGGGGCTGCTATTGGGCTGAACTGAAATGATGCAGCCGATTTGGGAATGGTGTTTTCAGTCTCCTTTTGCTGTAGGTATCAGGGCGATTTTCCGTTACCTAGAATGAGTATTTAACTTTCACTTTGGTATCTTTCAGTACAAACATCCGGGGACAAACTCTTCCAAACCGTTTGCTGATCCTGCTTGCCTAGGAGTGGGATCCTGGCTCACTTGGTGAGGCCACATTTAGCGTTTCGAGGGATGACAGTCTGTTCCCCAAGATGGCTTTACCATTTTACATTCCCACTGGCAACAAGGGACGGATCCGGTTTCCCAGTATCACCACCCACACTCGCGACTGCCCATCTCTTTCATTAAGGCTGTCTCAGTGGCTGCTTAATGCTGTCTTCCTGTGGTTTGGAGTTGCATGTCCCTAAAGACTAATTATGTGGAGCCTCTTTTCACAAGCTCATGGGCCATTTGTATGTGCTTAGGAGCAACAGATCCCTCACCGGCCCGTTCTAAAGTTGTGTTATTTGTCCTTTTCCATTAATAAGTTATAGCCCTTCCTTGCGTGTTCTAGACACGGGCACTGAATTAGGTACATAATTCACAAATATTTGCTTCCATTTCGTGGACTGTCTTTCTACTTCCTGGATGCCGCTCTTTGACACAGAGCTTTTAATTTCAGCCAAGTCTAGTTGTTGCTTGTACCCTTCGTGTAGGACGAAGGAAACCACAGTTTAACACAAGGCTTATTCCTACCGAGCAAGGTGGCCATGCTTGTAACCCCAGGGACTCAGGAGGCTAATGCAGGAGAATCACAAGTTCCAAGGCCACCTTAGCAACCTGGCCAGGCCCTAAGCAACTTGGTGAGGGCCTGCCTCGAAATAAAAAGGGCTGGGATGAAGCTCAGTGGTAGAGCGCCTCTGGGTTCAATCCCCTGCACCACACACACACACGAAAAGATTCAGTCTTATTCTTTCCCAAGAACGTTTTGCTTTTTAGCTCTTATCTTTTGCTCTATGAACCACTTTGACCATTTGGGGATATAGTGGGAGGCAGGGGTCCAACCTGGTTCTTTTGCAAATGGGTATCTAGTGGTCCCAGCACCATTTGTTGAAAAACTATTCCTTCCCCCATTGGCACCCTTGTTAAAATCCAGTTGGCCATGAGCATGAGGGTTCATTTATGGTCTCAGTCCTATTCCATGATCTCCAGGGCTGTCCCCAGGCCAGAACCATGCTGCCTTGACTGTTCAGCTTTGTGACAGTGTGGCCTGAAGTGGGTCCTCCAGCACTGCTCTTTTTCAAGATCGTTTGGCTATTCCAGCTCCCTTTCATTCCCATGTGAGTTTAGGATCAGCTTGTAAAACAGCAGCTAGGATTTTGACAGATTCTGCTTGAAGCTGCGGATCAATTTGGAAGTCTCACCATCCCGACCGTATTGAGTCTTCTGCCCTGTGGACACAAGGTATGTTTCCATCTGGTTAGATCTCTGATTTCTTTTCAGCGTACCGGTTGTATGCTTCTTTAGCTAAATTCGTTCCTAGGTATTGCATTCTTTTCGTTCCCTATTA
The DNA here is from genome assembly GCA_004027875.1 of Aplodontia rufa. Lineage (NCBI taxonomy): Eukaryota > Metazoa > Chordata > Mammalia > Rodentia > Aplodontiidae > Aplodontia > Aplodontia rufa. The sequence continues at coordinate 64,311 of PVKS010007071.1, read as the reverse complement.
TAAATAGGATCGTCTTCTTAATTTCCTTTTTGGATTGTTCGCTGCCACTGTATAGAAATAAAATTGTTTTCTATATATTGATCTAGTGCCCTGCCATGCTGCTAAACACATGTATTTGTCTTAGCAGGTGTTTAGTGGATTTCTTAGGAATTTCCAGGCACAGTACATGAAATTAGTAAATAGAGATCATTGTATGTCTCAGTTGTTTGCAAGGCTATAACAGAATACCAGAGGCCAGAAGACTTCAGAACAACAGACATTATTTCCTACAGTTCTGGGGACTGGATGTGAATGATCAAGATGCTGGCAGACCTGCCGTCTAGCGAGGGCTGCTTTTCTGGCTCGTAGACACTCATCTTTTGTGTTCTCACATACTGAGAGGAACCCAGCATGGTGGCGCACACCTGCAATCCCAGGACACAGAAGGATCACATGTTCAAGACCAGCCTGGGTGATTTAGTGAGACCCTGTCTCAAAAGAAAAAATAACAAGAGCTAGGGAGGTGGTTCAGTGGTAAAGTGCCCCGGGTTCAATCCTCAGTACAAAAAAATAAAATACTGAAAGAAATGGAGCGGGGCCTCTCTGGGGCCTGTTTTGTTTTGCAGTACTGAGGATTGAACCCAGGGGTGCTCTGCCCCTGAGCTATATGCCCAGCACTTTTTATGTTCCATTTTATGGCAGGGTCTTGCTAAGTGACCCACTCTGGTCTTAAACATGTGGTCTTCCTGCCTCGGTCTCTGGCTAGGTGGGATTATAGCATGTGCTACCACATTCGTCTCTGCTTGGGGCTCTGTGGGTTTTGTTTTGCTGTGTTTTTCCAGTACTGGGGATTGAACCCGGGGCCCTCTACCACTGGACTCTGAGCTGCTCCCCAGCCCTGGGCCTTCTCTATCAGACCACTAATGCAGCTCAAGCCTCCTGGGCCTCACCTTCTAAAGCCTCAGAGGAGGCCCCACCTCCAAGTGCCACCACTGTGGGGAGTCTGCTCCCCTGACTGGTCCTGACCGCTGGGAAGCCTTCTGTATCCCCCACGGAGTGGGACTCTGGCTGTAGGCCTCCCTTCATGGGGAGACATCCCCTGTGACCCAAGTGTCCTCATCAGCAGGTGTGGGCTCACGCTGCTCTTCCTGTGTCTGCTGAGACTTCGCCCTGTGTGGCTTTGGTTGTTCTGCATTCCAACCTCTCTTCCTCTCCTTTTTGCCTCACTCTGGCAAATACAAGTGACAGGGCCGCCCCCTTGCCACAGCAGGCTGTGGAGAGTCGCTTGCTCTGGTTCGGGTGGTCTTCATGAAAACCAGGAAATTGAGGCACAGAGGCGTCGTGTGCCCTCCCCAACAGAAAGCGTGCTCTGTGGGACCCCTCAGTCATGGGCTCCGGACTTGCGCCAGGTGGAGGAGTCTCTCGGCAACAGGAGACCTTGAGTGTCCCAAGGTCTGAGCACTGAGGTTTTTGCCACATTTCAACCACGAGAGTTGTTGTGGAGCAGTCACACCACAGCGGGGGAACTGAGAAACCAGCCTGAAGCCACAGAGAGGGTACATTGAGCCCAGCAGGGCTGCCAGGCCCGCCTTTCCCCACCTGGTGCCAGCTCTGCTTGGTCACCCCAGCAGCCCCCTCTTTGCAGGCCAGCCCTGCCCTCTCCTTCCCTTGCCTCCAGCACAGCTCATTTGTATCTGTCCACAGCATCCAGCAGCTGGAATGGAAGCTCCGTTGGGCTCAGCCAAACACAGAAGCCCTCCCCAGATGTACCCGTGGGTACCCACCTGCCATGGAACCACACACATGTCACATATGCTGGGAGCCCTGGGGTCCTCATGAGGCTCAGCTGGTTGGCTGCTGGGCTGTCCCCATACGTCCTCGCATCCTACCCTACAGCAAGCCTCCAGGTGCCCAAGGGCTGAGGCAGTTCCATGCCTCTGCGTCTTCATCCAACCCTGAAGCCAGGCCTGGGAAATCCTCCCGTCCACCCACAGCAGTCGGAACAGAACACAGTACTACTCTGGTCTTCGGCTCAAATGCCTGCCTACCCACTTCCAGGGCTTGCCACCTGCCTCATCTGTGTCTAGCCCTCCTCTCCTAGCTCCATCTGCTCCTGGCTCGAGGGCTTCCCTTCTGTTCCTCCCACCTTGCCCTCTGCCTGGAATGCTCCTCCTGGCTCCATCACAGCCTCAGGGACTAAATCCATCCTGGCTCCTTTGAGAAGGTGTTCAGGAGCCCCTTCCCATGTCCTGCTGTCAACATCCTGTGTTCTCCTTCCTTCCTCATGTGACACCTGTCACCCCGTCAGAGCCTAAGGTCCTTGAGGGGAGGGGTCCTGGCTGACAGGCTTTCCACAGCCAGTGCCTGGAGTGGCGCCTGGCACATAGCAGGCACCTGAAAAATGTTTGATGCATGACCAAGGAAGAGGTCAGAACAAGCTGGCCAAGCATGGCCTCAGGCTGGTGGACCAGGGATACGACATGATCCCTTAGGTGGGAAGTGTCCCCATACCTGGAGAGAGCAGGGAGCCAACAAGGGAGCAGGCACCCAGGGCATTCAGAGAATCAAGTTCCCACGCAGAAGGTCCGTTCTGCATCCTTTAAACATGAAGATGTATGTCCCTCACCGTAGTTCACGCCAACATGCACAATCATGAAACCACACTTGTGCTCATCATGCAAGGGCAAGCACAAAGCAAAAACAAATTACAAATTTATCACACCAAATCTACAACCCTAGCAGAGCACAGATGATTCTGAAAGAGTTGCCCTGACCAGGGTGGTAGCCACTGGCCACTCAGGGCTATTAACTACAATGACACCCAATTAAAACTTTAGTTCCTTGGTGGCAACATTTCCAATGCCCAGTATCACTTCTGCCAGGAGCCACCTTACAGAACATTCCTTTCACTGCACAAAGTTTTAACCAACAGCACTGTTGATGATGTTGCTGAGATGAACTGGCCTAGTGCTGAAGGCTGGGTCCCCAGAGGTGGCCCCACATGGTCCCCAGGTGAGCCCCTGCTGATGAAGCAGCTAGATCCTCCCCAGTTTGGGGAGGGGGCGTGGGACACCTTCATGGATGTGTCACCTGTGATGACAGACAGCATTCCCTCTTCACCGGGAGACCAACCTCTTCCTGGGAATCAGTCCCCACCTCCTCCTTACTAGAGCAGTGAGGACAGCAGGCCCCCACACAATCAGGAAGAGCAGGAAGACCTGGGAACAGGTGCGACCTGTGCACAGTAGCTGACCGTTCTCCTACAGGGCCTGCTAGATCCTTCCCTGGGCTGGGGATAATCCCTGTGTGTGCCAGTGACCTTTCCAAAGGCAGACTCCCCTAACAGCGGCCAGCGACACGCCCTTGTACAGGACAAGGGACTGGCAGGCCAGAATAGCTTTCTAGACTTTTAGGTCCAACTTCATGCCCACCAAGGTTCCTTCCCGAGAGTAACGGGAACAAAGCGGGCTCTCTGAAAGAGAACCTTTCGCTGGCGCAACACCGCCTCCGGGAGCCCTGATATCCCGGGCCCCTGAGGGAGGAGGGAGAAAGAGGTCGGTCTTCTGGCGCGGCTGTGCCACCAGCCCCGGGGGCTTGGAGCCCTACTAAAGCTCCAGGACGCATCCCGCGCGCTGCGCATTGCAGCCAGTGCCCAACGTCCCGACCGCTCCAAGGTAGGGAACACCCAAGCACTTGTGCCGCGGGAGGTGGCGAGAGGTTTAGGGAGGTTTTGCAGCCCCTGCCCAGACGCCCGGAGGCTGGAGGCGGGGCAGGGGGAGGGGCACGGAGCGCCGTGGAGGCGGGGCCTGAGGGGGCGGGGCCGCGGCAGCCTATAAGCGATGCGGACGGGTCGCGCGCCGGGCCACAGAGCGAGCGCGCAGCAGCAGCAGCGGTAGCGGCGGCGGCGACCCCCACGCAACCCGCCAGGCCTCGCGCCGCACGTCGCCCGCTCCCTCTGCCCGCAGCCTGCGTCAGGCGCCCAGCTCGCCGCCCTCCGACGTCCCCAACCCTCCAGGACCCCCGGCCCGCCCGGCCCCGCGTCCCCGCGCGCTCTCCTCCCAGGACCGGCCCGCGACCCGCAGGCCTCCCGCAGCCCGTGCCGCCATGGGGGTGGAGGGCTGCACCAAGTGCATCAAGTACCTGCTCTTCGTCTTCAATTTCGTCTTCTGGGTGAGCGGCGGCGAGGTGGGGGGCGCGGCGGGCGGGAGCCGGGTGCATGCCCCCTCGGGCAGGCCTGGCGGCTGCGCTAGGCCCCACGAAAGATTGCAGCAGGGCGCGAAGTTGCGGGGCCACCTGTGGGCTCCGGACGCGGGACAGGATCCGGGACCGCCGCGGCCCTGGGCGTCCCGGCCGGGTCTCCGCGTGTCACGGCCCGTCCCCCCCGCCCCTCCCGCTCCCCCGCCCCCGCGCCGTCCGGTCCGGGCGTCTAGTGAGCGCTGACCTGTCCCCATTGCCTCATGGTGATGGGTGCGGGGCGTGCGGACCCGAGCCCGGACCCAAGCCGGGACCCCAGACCCCTCCGCGGCGGAGGAACCAGCGCGGCCCTCCTGGCCGCTGTTTCGGGGACCACCCTGCTTCGCGGGCACAGAGGGGCCTCGAGGGCGGGGCTCCCGGCGCCCCGCCCCCATGAGCTCATCCGGGCCACCGCCCCTGGATGGGCTGCCCGGAGCTGGGGGTGGGGAGGGCTCACAGGCCATGGGGACCATCCACGCCACTTTCCCCGCAGTCCCGCTCATCCTCCAGTCTGCAGTTGCCATCCTGGAGATCGTCTTGGGGGTCGGGCTTAGGGCGGAGTGCAGGACAGGATGGTTCTCGTACTGATACGCGCCATGCCCCAGTTCCTGGAGGCCGCTCTTACTCTCCTCAACCACACAGATTCCAGCCCCGGACTAGCCCCCACCGGCCTGTGGGAGCTTTGAGGGGAGTGGGATCGGGAATTCTGAGTTGGCACAAACTGAGGGTGACCCTGAAGACCACGGGGTCTCTGCACCAAGGGCCTGGGTTCCTGCTGATGTTCAAGGTCTGGGCTGGAATGTCCGCTTTGGAGAGGGTTGCTTACACATTTGTCGTGTTGGAGTGCAGACTTGGGTCTCCCCGGGTCTCAGGGCTGAAAAGTACTTTCTTCAGTCCCCAGTCTTCACTGCTGGGAAGTGAGGGTGTTGCTGTTGCCTTTTGTTTCCATTTCCTGCGGTGTTGGATTTGAGAAGGGGTGGAGACTCTTCCCAACCAGCAGGGAATGTGAGTGGGTGTTGCTGGCCACTCCTCTGGGCCGGGGCTGCTATGCTCCCCAGGCTCCCTTCTCAGGAGTAGAGCCAAGCACAGGCAGCCCGGTCTCAAGATGAGGCAGGGAGGGTGAACACTTAAAGCAGCCCCAGGAGTGAGTGGGACTGGGGACATCTGTTTTCCATCTGGACAGCAGGGGATGCCCAGGGTTGATCTAAGGTCAGTGGGATGTTGTTGGGGGGGGCAGAGACTAGACTGGACTCAGCTAGGAGTAGAGTTGGGGTCACATTGTGTGCTGGTGGCCCGTGGAGGGACACAGTTGGGAGTCAGGTGGCCATGGGGAGCAGTGAGGCCCTGCCTGGTATGGCCCTGGGTGCCTCTGCTGAGTGGCAGTGTTGATCTGCTTTGGACCAGGCAAGTAGAAGGCTGGCATAGGCCTGGGTGTCTCTTTGCTGGCCCTGAGCCCTTGGTGAGGACCTTACAAGGAGCTGAAGGGTAGGCAGCCCTCTGGGCTGTGCATCAGCTCTGGAGGTCCACCCACCTGCCCCAGCTGGGCGTCCCCTGAGGCACCCCTGGGAGCTGGGTCCCTGGAGGGTGGTTGTTTCTCAGGCAGCCAGAATGGAGGCCCAGCACACACCCCAGGGCACTCCTCTCGCCCCTCCCAGGGGCCTGCCAGTGCTGAACCTTGAGAACTGTCTTCCTGCTCACAATCCTGTGCACCCCATCCACTCCTGCTGGACCCTGCAGTGACTGGAAATGCAGAGTTGAGCCAGGTGGGTCTGGCAGGCATAGGAGCCCCTGCCCCCTGCATCTCAGGGCTGCTCCTGTGGTTGAGAGCACAGTAGTGGGGTGAGTCCAACCTCATTGAGCCCCAATCCACTGCTTCCATCCTGGGCCTCTGCTTTTTTCCTCTAAAGTGGAGGTCCTTGGGGTCCCTATCTCCTGGGGCTGTGGGCCGATTAGCTAATGCGCCTGAGTATGGAGCAAGGGGCTTGGCCTAGGGAAAGCTCAGGAAATGGATGCTGGGCATGGTGTCCAATGGGGAGTTCAGCCAAGGAGAGTGGAGGCCGCATGTAGAAGTGCATGGGAGGGGGGCTGTGGTTCCCAGAGTGCCCCAGCAGCCCTGCAGTGCCTGGCCTGTCACAGACACAACAGCAGGAGGGGCTCGGGAAGCTGAGGGTTAGCACAGGTTGACAGTGCATGTCTGGATGCGCTTTTAGAAGTTCTGTTTTAAAGAGGAAGAGGCCTTCCTGTGGTTGGAGCACCCAGGCCGCCTGGTCTGCTTCTCCAGCAGCGTGGTCACACACGTAGTCTCTCACGCACGCATACACTCCCACTTCTTGGCTTTCCCTCTCTGCACCAAGATGCAGGGCCCCAGGTGGCCTTGTGCTCTTGGTCTGTCCTTACAGGACCCTGCTTTGGGGCCAGTGAGGTCCTGGGCACTCTGACTGTGGGCATCAGGCTCAAGAAGGGGGCAGGGCAGGAAAACCAGTAGGCGAGACCATGCAGATGCCCTCACCAAGCAGCATGAGTGTCCCCTCTCTTGGGGTGGGTTCAGCTGCTCCCAGGTACCCAAGAGTCCTCTGCCTTGAGACTTCCTGCTGGGAGTGAGGCAGGAGTGCACTAGGCTGTGAAGTTCCTCTTTCCTAATCTCAGGAAATGAGTGTGATGATGGTCTTCTCATCTTCTGGCTCTGTCTCCTTCCCAGGACTGGCTGCCCCTCTGACCTGAGGTGGCAGGGGACAAGGCAGCCAGGCCTACCTCAAAGGAGATGAGGAGCAGCCGTGACAGCTAGCATTTAGTTCTCCCTTCCAGACAGCACTGTCACTTGGCGGCTCTACTGCCTTCCTTCCGGCAGAGGGGCCACAGTCCCTACAGGCTCTGGGGGTGGGGGACTTCCTGTGCCTGGTCTCACCGGTGGGCAAGTGGACTTCCCCTGGTGCCCCAGGACTGGCTTCCTGGCTGTGGGCTTTGGGGAGACGGCTGCTTTCAGGGGACAACCGTTGGACCACGGCTGAGAAGAGGAAGTCTGTGGTTTGCCCCTGGGCAGACTGCAGAGAGGGGCACAGAGCTAAAGCAAGGAGGCAGGGGGCCTGGGACCCCAGTAGCCCTCTAGTCAGCCCTGCTCTGGTGCCTCCATGTTGCCACTGTCCCAGCGAGAGCCCTTGCTCTTGTTTCTGGGGCATGCCAGGCTTTCTCTGCATCACCTACCTTGGCTCAGTTCTGCACCCAAAAATCAAATTCAGCCCTAATGCTGCTTCTAAGCCTGGACAGGGAGCTGCCCCATACCCTCCCAGCTGAACTCCTGTCCTGGGGAGGAGCTTCAGTGGCAAGGTCAATTTGGCTTAGAGTCCAGGTGCCCATGGAGAAGGCTGTCACCCTTGCACTGGCCTTGGGTCTTTAGAGGGCTCAGGTAGAGGCAGACCTAGGGAGAAGCCCAGGCAACCATCACTCTGGTCCTGACACCTGGGGCATGAACCACTCAGACAGCGAGTGCCAGGTGATCTTCCAGCCCTGGAGGGACCAACCTTGTTCCTGGGTCTGCTGCACGAACAATCAGGCTCACCTGGAAAAGGCTGTTAGAGGCCTTCACCTGTCCAGTACTCTGACCCAGCATACTAGGAACCTTCCAGGAGCCTCTGGACTTCCTGTGACTCTGGACCCTACACACACACACACACACACACACACACACACACTCTCTGTGTACCTCTGGGTGCAGCAGGAACCTCCTCACCTGGTGGGCTATAGGGTAGGTGCTGAGGTTTTTTCGAGACGGCTGGGGTCCTCCAGGTGGCTCCTATTGCTGAGGGCATATGCATGGCAGAGGACCAGGCCCTGGGGGCTGGTTCATGGTCAGCCAGTAGCTGGCTTTCACTCTCAGGGTCACAGACATCCTTCACCACACCAGCACTGTGGCCATGGAGTGTGTGCTCCTAAGGGACAGTTGCCCTCCCAGGATTAGGGTGCAGGAGGTGCTTAGAACCCAGTGCCCAGAGTTTCATAGCCTGGAAGCACTGAAAGGGTGAGAGTACCCAGGTAGGGGGTCTAAACGTGAAATAGGGCAGCACTCAGGGAGCCAGCTCACAAGAGCCGAGGGCTCACAGCCGCTGCCCTCGTCTCTAAAGGTGTCACCTCCTGATTTGGAGAGGTAATCCGTGCCTCTTGGTCCTTGCCCGTTATTGAGGTACCTTGGCTATTGTCAGGAAGGGGAAGGCCGGGCAGAGCCGGGTGCCCTGTGCTTCCCTGAGTGTCTTGTTTTTGCCCAGTCACTGCCCACAATCTGTCAGCAGATCGTTAGCACTTTCTTGGGGTGCATCTGGGGGTTACCTGTGGCTGCGCGAGGTTGTGCTACAGCTGCAGCGTGCTCTTGGCGGTGCTACAAGGTGCTTGGGTGGCAGGGTGTGGGAACCAGGGCCCAGAGCCTGAGCCCCAGGCTTGTGAGGGGAAGCAGACCACAGCCTGGCCCAATGCTCTGCTCCCTACACCCCTTCTCTGGGGCCACAGCCTCAGCTACACAGAACACTGCTTCCCTCTGTGCCTAAGGAGATGATGGTGGTTCCTGAAGTGGCACTGTGTGCCGGGCAGGGCCTGGGAGACCCTGGCCTCCAGCTGTGCTGGGTTCTTATCAGACAGTTGGGTGATGAAGAGACTGAGGTTCCCAGCCACAGGAGAGGGTGGGGGAGGCTGGGACTGCAGCCTCTGACTCCTCCATGTCCTCACTCTGGGGCTTTCCTGCTGCAGGCAGTTGTGTCTAGGTGGGTGCAGGTAGAGCCCTGGGCCAGTTGTGCCTGGCGGTCTCTTGGGTGTTGCTGGCAGTGACACCTGACCCACCCTCCTCTGACCCTGCCTGAGGCCCCACCTCCCATGACTGTCCTCAGACCTCTTTTCTGAACTGCGCAGCTCAGAGGGTCGTAGCCACCCTGCAGCCCCCACTGCACAGCTGTGGCAGTTGCTGGGGCTGTCTGGGTCCCCACAGGGCCACTCAGGGCAGATGGCTTCCCAAAGGAGGTAGATGTGAGGTGAGCGAGCAGGGCATCTTCTGGCTTTCCTGCCTGGGGGTGAGTGGCAGCCAGCCCAACCCTACACCCTGAGACAGCAGGGCACCCCACAGCGCTCGTGCCCTGGCCCCTGTATCCCCCAGCTGAGCAGTGGGGCCCATGGCTAAGTCCTTTCCTAGCACTTATTTTTAGACACCGGACAGGCAGCTTCCTGAGAGCCAGGAGTGAGGGGAGCTGCCGCTTCCTGGCTGCCCTTCCCGCATACTTCTACCTTCTTCCTGCTGGGAGCCTCACAGCTCTGCTCCTCAGGAACTTGAGTGGGCCCTTAGGTGGCTGCCTGCCTCCAAGAAGGCCTAAAAAGGGTCTTGTGTCCTCCAGGGAGGAGGACCAGTCCCCAGTCCCCACGCTCAGACCACACATTGCCTCTTGTAGTGGGTGGAGAATGGGGGGTCGGTCTGCAGGCACCCAGGCTGGGGGGGCAGTAACGGGACCCCTCCCCTTGGTCAGCTGCCTCAGTGTCCCACTGGGGCATTCCTGCCTTGCCCCTCCCTCTGCGTGTCCTAGCACCCCCTTCCAGTTCCTGAGGTGGGTGGGCACTTTCTGGTGTTCCCCAGTGTATGAGTGTACCCCATCCTGGCAGTGAGCAGGCACAAAGTCAGTGAACCCACTTTCCAGAGGCATGGGCAGGGTCTGAACTGGAGTCAGATGCCCAGCTTGAAAGGGCTAGCCATTGCAAGAATTGCCCTTGTTCCTGGAACTGTGACCACTCAGGCCAGTCAGCTAGGGGGCTGGAGGCCTGTCCCCTCCTGGGAGGGGCATGTGTGCTGAACAGGGAGCTCCCCCCAAGAAGCCCCAGCTCCCGTCCAGGGTCTAGCCAAGGGTGGCTTGGGCTGCTGGCGCAGAGGAGGGTGCTGCCCCAGGCCCGCACCCCATCGGCTGCTGCTGGGAAGCAGCACACGGGCTGGGCAGGGACCCAGCGTGCTTGGCAGCCCTCTTGTTGAGGGGAGTCTGTTATTTATTAATTCTCAGGAAGGAGGAAGAGACAGATCCTCTAGGGAGTTACAAATACTCCTTTCTGTTCCCTGCGTGAGGCCCTCCAGGAATCCGGATGTGCTACCTGCACTTTTTTCATCCCCGCCCCTGAACAGGGAGTATCTTAGGTGGCAGGAGTATCCTGGGGTGCGGGGTATCTTAGGGTGGGGGAGCCAGTGGGGGTTGTTCCTGCAGGCGAGCTTTGGGCGAAGGTGTCTCCTGAGAGGCATGTGTGAGGACATCACATACTGCTGTCGCCATCTCCAGCGCTGTCCAGAGCTGGGTACCGTAGAGCGCGTGGTGCGGTCTGTGCGAGCTTCCAAACCTCCACTTCCTCATTTTACGAGTGGGGATGCTGGAGGCAGAGACACCGCGATGGGAACGAGGCCGCTCTTCTCAGACATGACCCGGCCGCCAGGGGCTCAGGCCACCCGTGCCTTCCTCCCTGCCTGGACTGTGCACTCCTCATTTTCCGTGGGCGCTGGAGTGTAGCTGGATGTGTTCTGTAGCTTGGCGGCCCTTGCTCTGGGTGCTCCTGCTCTGTGGACAGACACTCACTGCTGGTTCTTCCGGGAAAGGCCTGAGCACCAGGAGGGCGGCCTGGGACCTTCCACCCGAGTGATCAGCCTTCAGGACTGAGGTGGAGCGATTGGCATGAAGCGCAGGCACATGTTCCAAGTGCACAGCTGACTTGGTTCTGACACACGACCCTGTGGAGCCACCACCACCATCAGGGCACGAGGTCCCTGTCATCCCTCCCTGTACGTTGCAGGCTGTGGGCTCTGGACCTCTCTCACAGTTCATGGCCTCACGGATGGTGTCAGAAGGCGCCTGTCCTTCTCACTGAAGAGGATGCCACCGCAGGATGGACTCCAGGGCACAGCTGGTCTCTGGCCAGTGAGGCTGTCACAGGGAAGTTGTGGGACACGCCTGTACCCGAGTCCCACGTGAACCCGTGCTCGTGCTCTTGGGTAGATACCTGGAGGGGAATCGCTGGCTGTGTGGAAGGTGTGGGCTGACTTGAAAGAAGCAGTCTTCAGAGCCGGCCATGCGCTGCACAGGGTTCCTGCCGCTCCTGCTGCTGTCCTCCTGACCTGGCTGGCCATCATTTTGAATTCAGCCAGCCTGGCGGGTGGCTTGGGTTCATTCAGTGCCGCATAGTTGGAGGGTGGCCCTTCATCCAGCGTGTGGGTGCTGTCCTGGTCTCCCATGTGGCACCCATCCTGTCTTCTAAACTTGGGTAGCTGGTATCCTCACCGCCGCGTTTTAATACACATTTTGGTCACAAGTCCTTTACTGGGCATGGGCCTGTCCCAGCTGTGACATGTTCCTGCTGAGATGGCCCTTTTGAAGAGAGGGATTCTTTTGAGCTCTGACTCACTGGGGAGCTCCAGCCGTGCCCTCCTGGGGGCTTGTCCTGTGGGGGAGATATCACTGCTGCCCGGGTCCGCCCCTCAGAGGCACAGGGAGGATCGCAGCGGGATGAGGTGGCTGACCCAGTGCCAGCTGCTCTTCCAGGCCCTCTCCTACTTGGGGTGGCCTCTAGGAAAACAGGGTGAGCATGCTGATTCCCTTTTCCTGCCACCCCCCACCCTCTCAGTTTGGGGGTCAGGCTTTTCCCTGCCCTAAAGGCCTGGTCAGCCCCATCCTGGGGGCTCATCTGGAGGCAGCCTCCTACCCTGCCTTGGAGTCTCGACAGGAAGCTGTCTTCCTTGAGCAGTGGACTCAGCCCGTCTCACCACTGGCAGGCTGAGGTGGGCTGAGCAGTGCCCTCATGCACATCTCAGGAGGATGTGGCCCCACAGGACAGGCACCCAGGTTCTGAGCTGCACAGGGGAGAAGTGGTGGTCTCTGCCCAGCCAGGGAGGACATGGACAGGATCAGTCGTGTGGAATAGCTTTCCACCCAGGCGCTGCTGCCTTCTCGGTTGTTTTGCAAATGGAGACACTGAGGCACAGGGAGGCAGGGTGACCTGCCAGTAGCCCCATAGCTTCCGCAGCTGAGTCAGAATTTGTAACTAGGCCTCTGTGACCACAGAGGGCCAGGTGGGGGCAGGGACTCCCTGTTCATTTGCTCACCCCCACCCCCTGCTCTAGAACATCTCTCTGTGAACTCTGAACCAGTTTCCAAACAAAATACATGACGCTTTCAAAGCCTCAGAGGATGCCAGAGTTACCAGGGCGACTCCCAGCCTGTCACCTCCTCCCTCTAGCCACAGATGGCAGCCAGCTCAGAGGAACCCTGAGTGGCTCCCTGGGGCTGCCTGCCATCTCCTGCCCTCCTCTCCCCACAACAATCCAGGGTCTCTCCTGCCTCTGCCTCCAGGTGTGACAGGCACAGAGCACCCATGAGGGGTGTGCTTGGGGTCCCAGCTGCCAGGCCATTTCCCATTTGGCCAGGAGGTGCACCGTAGTGCACTCTGCTGCTGATGGCAGTGAGCCTGGTTCAGGGCCTGGTTCAGGGGAAGTGGGGCTCATTCCTCTCTGAACTAGAATGCCTTTCACACGGGAGGGGCGGGGTGGGTGCAAGAGTGAGAACCTGCTGCTGACAGATGGGGTGGGACCCAGAGAGGAGGCCCTGGCCTGCTGTCCCCAGGGTGTGCCTTCAACCCTCCCTTTGAGGGTTGGGGCCCATGGCTCATATGCTGCTCACTCTCCAGTGGGGATCCAGAGCCATCCTGCCTGGGGATTCCCAGGGCCACTTGGGACTTTCCTGTGGTGCTGTTGGTTACACATCTATCCTGAGCGTATCTACCTTCCCCTCAGGACCAATGAAGCAGGACCTGGGCCCCTGAGTGCTATGCTTGGGAACCAGGTTTCAGTTTCCCTTCCATTTTGGCCAACAGCCCTGAGTGTCATGGGGTGAGCAGTCAGCTTCCACTTGCAGGGAGGGGTGAGCCCAGGAACCTGGGAGGGAACACAGCCCAGCACTGCAGGTGGCCCTCTGCACACCTGTGCCTGGGGGAGGGCATGCCTGCCTTGGCACTCGCTGGCTGTTTTTGGGCTGTGTCCCTGTGCCCCTTCCTCCAGGAAGCCCTCCACAGCCTGGGCCCCAGCAAGGGTGGCATGGAGGATGAGGGCAGAGCTGTGAAGGCCAAAGGAGCTGGGTGGTGGGTCTCCCCACCACCATGGAAGACCCTGACGGCCAGCCAGACCTTGCGCTTGCCCCCAGCAGGGGCTCCTGATCACAGTCTTTACCAGGGTCCCTGCCCGTGGCACAGAGATCCCCTGCCCAGAGTTGTTGGCCCCTGCTGTGAGTAGGGACCCCAAAAGAGATCCTTCTGTGGTCCTAGGGTCAGTGTCCCCAGGCTGTGGGAGGCATCACAGGACTATGTCTGTGCCACTGCTTCCTGGCAGAGTATCCGAAGACTTTGAGAGGTGCTGCAGTGGGCCGATGCAAGGTCTCCAGTCTTTCTTGGGGACTGTGTCTGCAAAAGGCCTTGCATGGTTCCAGGGACCAGGAACGGCAGCATGCCGAGCCTAGCCACCACCAGGGAGCCAGCCGCATCCCAGGGAGGGATGACAAGTATGCACAGAATGGCATGTTGAGGGCTCCCTGGGCCTGAGCCCTGTGCCCTGCATACCAGCCATGAGCAGAGACCCCTTCGCCACCAGCCACTTCATTAGCCTCTCATGAGTAGCCCAGATTCATCGCGATGCCACTGGTCCCCAGCAGCACCAGATCCCCACCCTCAGGTTCCAGCAGTCCCTCAAATGAGCCAAGGACTGTTGGGGTGGGTACCCCCTTGGAGAAGGCCATGGTCCCTGGCCAGACGAAGGAAATAAAGGCACACGATGTGAGGTCCACCCAGAATCTGTGTCCGTGTGATGCTAGGGTGTGCCAAGGCTAAAGTATGTTCCTTGTTCATCTTCGATGCCTGTTGCCCAGGGCACCCTGTGCCTCACCTGGCAGCCTTGCCCTGCAGCCGCACCTCAGGCCTCTGTGGTCCCAGCTGAGGGCCCCTCCTCACTGGAGGTGCTGGCTCAGGGCACACAGCACAGTGGGGTCTCAGTACCTCCCAGGGCCCCTTGTGACGTTGCTCCCCATTCTTTCTCCAGCTGGCCGGAGGTGTGATCCTGGGTGTGGCCCTGTGGCTGCGCCATGACCCTCAGACCACCAGCTTGCTCTACTTGGAGCTGGGAGACAGGCCTGCACCCAGCACCTTCTACGTGGGTGAGTGACACGTGGGCCCTGTTAAGAGCCAGGCTGTGGGGTGGTGCTTCCAGGAGGAGGCAAGACTCATGCGTGAGTGGCCATCAGTAGAGGGCGCTGGCCCAGCCTGGTACCTGCTGGACAGTCCAGTGGCCAGCCCAGAAGTGGCTCTTGCAGCAGGAGGGTTGTTCAGGGATGGGCGTATGGCTAGTGGGGACCCCATCAATCACCTCTGATGTGGCCAGGGAATGTGGCTGGGCAGGGTTGGGGGTGTGGTTTCCAGATCTTATTTTAACCTGGGAACTTCTGGGGAGGCTTAGGCCCTGGGGTTGGCTGCCTGGCATCTGAGGCAGCACTCCCCCTGCCGCCATCACACCTTCCTGCCTTATTAGGCTGCCTGCGGGGAACTGAGCCGCCAGTGCCCCAGAGGCAGGGTGACCGGGAGGAGGGCCCTGGCTGTGCAGGCAGCTCTCCCCACTGGCCTTGCATGGAGGGCGGGCCTGTCCAGGAGCTCTGGCAGTGCTGCTGAGATGTTTCTGCCCTTTAAAGGAGGGGGCCCTGGGTCAGGGCTGCAGCTGGGGCCTGGTGCGCTCCTCCATCCTGTGTGGAGCCTGGCTGGTGTCCAGCCCCCTCACCAACTGGGGAGACATGTCCGGCTGCTAAAACGCCCCTCCCCTGCCCTCTCAGGTGTCCCAGGGCAGGAAGAGTTCTGGTCACCCAGGGGTGCCAACCCTTTCTCCCTTTTCCTTCCCTACCATGGTAGGATGGACAGGGATGGGGTCCAGACACAACAGAGGTGTGCGAGCCTGAGCTGATGTTAGTTCCAGGCCCAGCTGTTCTGGGGGAAGGGTCCCATGCCTAGACCGCAGGTTCCTGGCAGCCTCAGTGCTGTGTGACCTCCCAGGAGGGGGCAGCCCTCCAACCCTCACTGGCACACTCATGCCAGGCAGCCTCAGGAGTGGGCTGTTAGCTTTGCTGCTCATCTGAGGTCGTGGGGGGCCTGGCTAGTGGCCTCTGAACTCCAAGGGGTGGGTCTGTCCTGGAAGATCCATCCCTGGTCTCTTGCTCCCTCTCCCAAGATAGTCAGGAGCATGGGGTCAGAGGGGCCTCCCAGCAACGTGGGCCTTGTCCTTCAGAGCTGCTGCCACTCGAGCTGATAGCAGCCAGGCATGTTCCAGGCCAGGGTGAGACCGTGTCCTTGGTGTGTCCCTCTTGTGTGAGAGCTGCTGCCCACCCTGGGGTGCTATGGCTGTGTGGCTTTGCAGGGGTGGAGTTAAGTGGTCTTGGCTGGCCACTTGTACAAGGAGCCACCCTCTTGGGAACATGGCAGCTCAGCCCATGGCTCCTGTGTGGGTCACCGTCGCCCCAGGGGGCTACACTGGAGTAGAGGGCTCACCTTTCTTCAGCTGGGGTCCATGGGGGTGAGCTGGGCCTACAGGCTGCAGCTCCTTCAGGCCTCCCTCCGCCTGTTAGCAAGATGGCCACCGTGGGGCTTGTCAAGACTCCCACTAAGGGCGGTGCTGTGGAACAGGGGTTGCCAGGGCAGGGTGGCATTGGAAGCAGGCCCCCAGCTAGTGTGTCCTCTCTGTGGGGACATTAGGCTCCAGCTCCAGAAGCACCTGCTTCCCTCCTTGTTTATGGCTTCCTGAGTGCTGGATAGCAGGGCTGACCACTAAGTCTCTGCCCTTCAGGATCGGCCTTCCCAAGCCCCCATGGCTTCTGGTTTGGGCCCTGCGGGAACAGATGCCAACACTGACAAAAGGCGCTTTGTCCAGTGCCAGGAAGAGGGTACATGGGCCAGCTGGCTCAGCACCTCCAGGAAACTGCTGGACTCCCAGCAGCCCTCAAGGGGCTCTGGGCAGCCCTGGGACTGAGGCCTGTGGGTTTTGCTCTCCTGCCCCTGCAGGTCTCCAAGGGCAAGAAAGGCCATGCACCTCTTGTGCCAGGGTCCTGGGAGGGGGCTGAGGAGAGGAAGGCCAGTGTGAAGTGCTGTGCCCCACATGGGTTGGTGCCTGAACTGCACCTGATAGTAGGCTCCTCGCCTGGCTGTGTTTGATACCACCTTAGGTGTCCTCTGGCCAGTGAGGGGACCCAGGAGGCCAGGCCCCAGATCTGCTGCTTTTCTAAGCGGGCAGTGGGTCCTGGCCCCTGGCACCTCCTCTCTGGGCTGACTAGCCCAGGGGCAATGGGCCTGGCTCAGAGCTGAGAGGTCTGGGATGCCCAGCAGGGTTGCCATGGTGACTGGCAGATGGGACCAGGGGCTGGGAGAGCCCTGCAGAGACACTGCGCCTTTCCCAAGGGGTGAGGGGGCGGCAGGCTCTGAAATAACCACACGGCCAGACAGCTTCTGGGTCTTGGTGCTCCTGCCCTTTGGGGTGCCTGCCTCCCCAGGAATGCTGCCCACTGTTGGGCATGGACAGGTCGGCAGGGAGGCCTGGCCCCTACAGACTCTCCTCAGCTGCCCCAGCCACTCGCAAGGGCCTGGCCCAGATGGTGATGTCCCTACAATAGGGTCAGCTGGAGGGGACTGCTGTGTGTGGGCATGGGGGACCCTTGCCTTGTTCCCCTTCACCCCTGACCTGGGCAGCCCCCATACCCCAGGTTGACAGCCAGGCCCACGTGCAGCTCCTGAGGCATCGCCTGACCCTGCACTGGGCTCTCTGGGCATGGGTGGTGGGCGCTCCTGTGGCCAGGCTGAGGCCAGGGTTGGGCATCAAGCAGCGGGTGTGCGTAGTGCGTAGTGGCTCACCCTGGTCCATCTCCCCACATAGGCATCTACATCCTCATCGCTGTGGGGGCTGTGATGATGTTCGTCGGCTTCCTGGGCTGCTACGGGGCCATTCAGGAGTCCCAGTGTCTGCTGGGGACGGTAAGGTTGGGAGGTCCACAAGCCCTGGGTCAGGGCCATGGAGCTGGGTGGACCCGGGCACCAGGACAGACCCAGGGGCTTTGGTTCAGCCTAGCAGGACTCAGAGTAGCCTCTGCACCTTCCCGAGAATTTGCGTTCTGGTTTTCCTGCTTTGTTCTCGAATCTCAGCATGTTTTGTTTCTATCTAGTTCTTGAGGTTAGTGTGTTGCAGAGAGAACTTTTCATTGAGTCCCCCCTGGGTACACTGTTCACTGCCAGGAAACGGGGGAGCCTGTGCTCATGTCTCCAGTTGGGAAACTGAGGCACACTCATGTCCCCTTTCCCACAGAAGCAGAGGGGTGGGTTCAGGAGGCACACTGTTGCACGCACCTTCCTGGGGACTGCGGCCTGCTTGCTACCCACAACCCCCCAAGCTCATCTTCCATGCCCGGCCGTCTCTCCTACAGACCCCTGGCAGCATGGAGGTGATGGGCAGTTTGACATCTTGCTAGGGGGCTGCGCTTAACCTCTGTCCATGTCTCCATGTGGCTCGTTCCTGGCTGGGATATGGCTTGGTGGATACTGCCGGCCATTCCCCCCAGCACATACGCACACCTGCTGGCGGCATGGGCACCTGTCCTCTGTAGAAAGCCCGGAGCCCTGCCTACAGCCCAACCCCTTCTTCTCTGCCCCAGTTCTTCACCTGCCTAGTGATCCTCTTTGCCTGTGAGGTGGCTGCCGGCATCTGGGGCTTTGTCCATAAGGACCAGGTGAGCCTGGTCCACCAGGGGGCCTGGAGGGGTGGGAGGCATGCCCTCTGCCCAGCCTTGGGTGGTGAGTGGGTTAAACCCAGGGTTCTGTGGGTGTTCATGGGAGTCCTCTGGGGTCTGCCTGGTGGGAGGAGCTTGGTGGACTTGGGGATGAACACATTGGGGTAAGCTGAGAAGGGCATGGTCCCTGCTAAATGTGACTGTTCTGTCCCAGATTGCCAAGGATGTAAAGCAGTTCTATGACCAGGCCCTGCAGCAGGCCGTGGTGGATGACGATGCCAGCAATGCCAAGGCCGTGGTGAAGACCTTCCATGAGACGGTGCGGCCAGGCTGTTGCAGGCACCGGCCTTGGGACCCGGGGGGGGGGGTCCCCTTTCCTGAATGGGTCCTGCCGCTGCCCAGACCTCAGGAGCAGGAAGCTCAGGAGCAGGAAGGGGCCTGGCTGGGCAGACTGGCTGTGGCATTCCCACGGGGGACCCTCATGGCCTGGCCTGCCAGCAGTGTGGGGGTGTCTGAGCAGTGCCGCCAAGCCGAGAGACCCTGCCCCTTGCATTTCAGGGCAGTGATGTGTAACCCTGGCTTCCCCTCTATGCCCAGGCACCCCCACCACACCCCACCCCACCCCATGCCCAGAACTGATCAAGCCTCCCTTGGTCTCTGCAGCTCAACTGCTGTGGCTCCAGCACATTGACTGGGCTGACCACCTCAGTGCTGAAGAACAACCTGTGTCCCTCAGGCAACAACTTCTTCACCAACCTCTTCAAGGTGTGCGGTGTGGGAGGGGCAGAGGCGGGGCAGAGGCAGGGCCTCCACCTACGTGTGTGGGGCTGAGTATGGCCCATGAGAAGATGAGGCCTTGCAGATGGACCTCACCTAGGGCCTCCAGGGCCTGCAGTTTCTCTCCTGCTAGTGGGCACACAGGGTTCTGACCCCCCGGATTACCGCATGCAGCTGCTGGTGCCACCAGAGGCCACAGCCTGGAAGTTGCCCTCTGTGAGCATTCATGGCCTCGTAGTATTTTGCCCCTGAGTACAGGCCCTGTGTCATGTGTTTGGCATTTATTTTTAAATGTTTAGAACATAAACCCTGGGCAGAGACCCAGCTGCTGCACTACTTCTCCTGAGGCAGGGGCCCAGGGGAGGGTTGTGGCGAGACCCCTCTGCTTTGGGGCTAAGCTGGCCGCTGACCGCCCCCTGGCTGCCCCTGCAGGAGGACTGCCACCAGAAGATTGACGAGCTCTTCTCGGGGAAGCTGTACCTCATCGGCATCGCTGCCATCGTCGTTGCTGTCATAATGGTGAGCCAGCCAGGGCGAGGCCTCTGCTCAGTGGGCACTGCCCCTACTCACCTCCCAGGTGCTGACCTCACCCTGCCTCCTCCCTGCAGATCTTTGAGATGATCCTGAGCATGGTGCTGTGCTGTGGCATCCGGAACAGCTCTGTGTACTGACCCGCGCAGTGCCCCCAGAGTGACCTGGAGGTGCTGCAGGGCCTCTACCACCTGTGTATATAACATTTCCGGTATTACTCTGCTACACTCAACCTTTTTACTTTTGAGGTTTCGTTTTGTTCTGAACTTTCCTATTACCTTTTTGGGGCTGACGTCACCTGCAGGTGACGTGTGTGGAGGTGGAACTGATCTGGGCTTTGGGGACCCTGTGTTTCTGGGCTCCTTAGGGAGCTCTGCCTGCTAAGCCAGGCTTCTCCCAGGGCCACCTGCCCTGAGGCTCAGCATGGCTGAGCTGGGCTGTGTCAGTCCACCCTGCCTGTCTTGTGGGCTGCACCATTCCTACCTTTTTAATTCTGTTCCTCTCCTGCCCCCACTTTGAGAGCCGGGTCTGCAAGCACTCTGATGCCTTCAATGCACCTGTCCTTTCTAACACATCACCTTCAACTGTAATTACAACATCTTGAAACTCATTTAATAAAGAAGGAAAATCAGGCATGTTAACGGGACTGTGGAACCCGTTCCTGTGCCAGTGGCACCCAAGGCCTACATGAGCCTGGGTATGGCTCAGCTCTGGACTCTGCCAGGCCCGGTGGAGCTGGCCACAGTGGGTAGACAGGGCTGGACCCCAGGGAACACTTCCATGTGGTGAGTTACTCCTTGGGCCTTGACCTCACTCCCACTTCACCTCTTGGACACACCATGCCCAGGAAATGTCAGACAAAGAAATTCAGTACAGGATGTGCAGGGGGTAGGGCCACAAGACTGACCCCTCCCAAGCATTTCAGGGCATTTCCCAATTTAGTTGCCTTACTGTTCCACTGAGTTCAGTGGCTTAGCCTGAAGCCATATCTCAAAGGGGCTGGCAAGAAAGTCTTACACCTCTTGGAAGCCCACCCAGCCCAAAGTGGTGAACTGCGGCTGAGACTGAGCAGCTTCCTGGGTAACACCCAGCCCTGTCCCTTCCCTTTGTGGGATCTCTTACAACCAATGAACTTCTCTGAACTCCCCAGTCTTCATAACCCCTGACAACCAGGTCAGGCAGGGTTCCCCTAGTCTGGGCATGGGAGGGGCAATATGGAAGGCTGGCAAGTTTAATTGGCCGCTGGAGAAAACCTGGGCCTGACTGAGACTCAGATCTCCGGCTGCCAGCAGCCCCCTTCAGGCTGACTGCAAACCCGGCCCTACATTAGAGTGCTGCAGGGTCTCAGCCTCAACCCCACTGCTGCTCCTCGTTTCCCCTTGTGCTGTCCAAAGGACATCCCGATAAGACGGTTGCCTAATGGCCTGGGTGCTTCTGCGAGGGTTCCTAAAAGCAAGCCCATGCCTTCCTAGCAAGGCTATAGAGGAGAGAATAAAGTTCCAAAGGTGCACAACAGGCCGGGGGCTGCATCTCTAAGGAGACCACACAGGTGCTTGGCCCCTGGCATCCCCAGGCAGGCCCTGGTGGAAGGAGATCGCTGATCGGTCCTACGGAAGTCGACGGGGCGTGTCGCCCAGCTGGGGCCTGTAGCCTGTCGAGGGCAGAATCGGTCCCTGCGTTCCGGGGGGGAACTGAGCCGGCGACCTGGCAACGCGGAGCTGAACGACCGGTCAAAAATTGCCGGCTGAGAGAGAGAGAGAGAGAGCGACAAACATCGGCAGAAGTCACTGCCACCGCTTCCGGCCGGAACCGGAAGTGTGCGGGGAACGGGTTCGCGTCCACAGTGCGCGTTGACGCACTTCCTGCTGAAGGCGGTTGCTGTCCTCGCGGCCTCCGGCAAGCGGCGCTGGAACTCCGGCAAGCCTGCTTGACGCACCGCAACCGCGGGGCGTTGTGGGAATCTCAGCCTTGGCCCCTCCCCTTCCCCTTCATCACATCCGGGTCGCGAGAGGAGCCTTGGCTACTTGAGCGCATGCGCGTCCCGGCAGACCAAGAGTGACAGCTGCTGCCTTATGGGAAAGGTAGTTCCTCTGGCTCCGGGGCTGCGGCGCGCGGGCTGCAGGGGACTCGGTTTCCCAGAGGGTCGCGCGCGGAGGGGCGGAGCCACGGCCGGAGGCTGTGGACGCGCAAGTGTGTCGGGCCCCGGCGAGTTCCCCGGCGAGTTCCTCGGCGAGTTCCCGGGCGAGTTCCCGGGCGGCCGTGGGACGCCCCAGCGCTGCGTTCGCGCCGCCTTAGCGGATCGCGGGCCCAGCGGAGCAGCGGCCTCCCTCCGACCGCGTTCGGCCCACCGGTCTCCCGCTGCCGGGAGCCCGCACCCCACCCGGCCGCGTCACGCCCACCTCCGGAGCGGGTCCGGAGCCGGATAGGTAGCGGCCGAAAGCCCTGCTCTCTGTGGCGCCTGCCTTGGGGCCCCTCTTGCGGATCGCACTGCTCTCTGGTAGTCGGTTCTCTCCTGCAGCCCTTGCCCGGCAAGCAACCGCGCGCCTTTGCCGGAGCCCACACACCCTTGCCCCGAGGACCTGCATCGGCGCTGCGCTGGGCACCCGAGGCACGCAGCAGGCGGGTGAGCGAGGGCCGCGTCCCGAACACTCCTCACGGACAAACTCCTGGCTGCTTGGCTCTCTAGGTGCTGCGTGGCCGCGGACCCATGGCTGAGGCGGGGGCAGGCGAGCCCGCCCCCGGCTTGGAGGCGGAGCAGGCGACCGAGTATGACACCGTTTCTCTCAGCGACTCGGACTCAGACCTCAGCTTGCCGGGCACTGCAGAGGTGGAAGCGCTGTCCCCGGGGGACTCAGGCACGGAAGAACCCCCCTCGCCCCCAGCAGGCTTCCCCAGCGCCACCGCCGCCCAGCCGTTCCTCCTTAGAGGCGTAAGCGCCACCTTCTCCCAGCGAAGCCACAGCATCTTTGACTGTCTGGAGGGGGCACCTAGGGGGGTGTCGACCTCTGCAGCCCCATCCAGCATGAGTGACAGTGGTGGCCTCAAGCGGCCCCTGGTGCCTTCAAGTCAGCCTCCGCTGGCTGACTTCAAGTCCGACCCTCCCAAAGCACCCGCTATTCCTGACTACGTGGCTCATCCAGAGCGCTGGACCAAGTACAGCCTGGAAGACGTGGCTGAGGCCAGCGAGCAGAGCAACCAGGCAGCTGCCTTGGCCTTCCTGGGCTCCCGGAGCCACGCTACCCGCACTGACTACACGCCCTCCTTCAACCAGGATCCCTCCAGCTGCGGGGAGGGAAGAGTCATCTTCACCAAGCCCCTCCGAGTTGGTGAGGCCAGACCAGAGAGGAAGAGGGTCCTGAAGAAGGGGGATGTGCCAGGTGCCGGGGGCGAGGGGCCGGTGGAGCTGTCCCACCTGGTGGGGCTTGCAAGCCCAGAAGTGGAGGAGTGGAGCAGTCCCCTGGGGCTGCAGGAGGTGGGGACACCTTTCGGGACTGTCCACCCTGGGTCCTCACCAGGCCCCCCAGGGGTGGAAACAGTTGGCTTCCACGGCAGCAAAAAACGAAGCCGAGAGCACTTCCGCAACAGGGACAGCAGCCCTGAGGACCCAGGGGCAGGAATCTGAAGGGGACACCCAGACTGATCTCACCACCAGCAGCCTGCCTGCCTGCCCAGCCAGGCTGCCTGGACGCCGTAGTCACTGGGACAGATGGGGAATTACCCTGTTGGTAAAGAAGCCGGTAGGCTGCCTGGAGGAGGTGTTGGAAGCCCTGGCCACCCAGTACCCATGCAGGAGTAATAAAGGGTTTGGGAATTCTTCAGGTTCTGTGTCTGTCTGGGCTGCATTCGCCCTGGGCCTCCAACGGAGCCCTCCATCCTCTCTTGACCCTTGCCAGCCTAAGCAGCCTAGTTGGGGCTGCTTAGAGAGTCTCCAGTAAACACTTGCCATCGCCACTGCCAGAGCCACCCAGCAGGACTGAGGTGGCAGCAGGAGGCTGAAGCCCTGGTTCCCTCCAGGAGTGGAGCTCACAGCCTGCAGGGCGGGGAGCAGGCAGCCATTGGGAGCCTGGGCAGCTGCCCTCCTGGCTCTGGCCACGCTCACCATGGGGCACTGGGCTGCGTGTGAAGATGGGCACATGACAGATGCCCTAGGAGTGCACACAGGACGCCTGACTTGTGTTCAGGGCACAAAGGTGCCATAGCTGGGCATGGGCAGGGCAAACAGGAGTGACCACAGTTCCCCCTGTGACCGCCCAGGGTTTGAGGGGTCAGGTTAGCTTGCTGTGTTGCCCTGCCTCAGCAGCCCCCATTCCTGGACTTGTCCCTGAGGAAAGGAGACGGCACCGCACTTCACTTGGGGTGCAGGAGGTCAGACTCCGCCCACACAGGGCTGTAGTCCTCAGAGGTGCTGCTCCTTGGGCTCCTGGGCCCCTCAGCCACACCTGGGGAGCTGCTTGGTCTAGGTGGGTGGGCTGTGGTTTCCAGGCTGCTTTGAGAATACAGCCGCATGGGGTACCTGGCTGGGCTGTGTCCTGGGGCTCCACCTCGGCTGCACAGCATGCATTGTGCCAGCAGGGGGAACAGAAGAGGGACCCTGTGGTCTCTGGACACCTGGTCCTTCCCACCAGGAGCTGATCAGCTGATTCCTGAAGGGTCCTTTGGTCTTAAAGGACAGAGATGTTGAGCACAGGCATTTCAAGGAAAGATTGGTTTCTTAGCAGATGATGCAGGGCAGGGTGGTTCCCAAAACAGCTGCCTGGCTTGGATAGGATGACACCCCCTGCACCCAACCCCCATTTCACAGGGTTCAGCCAAGGCTTGCTGTCCAATCCAGGCGACCCAGGCTCCAGGTAGGGACATGGAAGATCTCACCCTGCAGGAGACACTGCTACCAACACTACTGCAGGTCCTGGGAAGGTGTCAGGAGAGACTGGTTCATTTTTACAGGGACATGTCCAGTGGTGAAGCTAGGAGGGCCACTTGCCTGGGAGCGCCACTGAGGTGGGGAAGGTTGGTGTATTCACAAGGCCCAGAGTGGCTAGCCTCTGAGAGCAGTAGGCCTGCAGCCCGGCAAGGCAAACAGCTCGCGTCTATGATGGTGGCTGGCCAGCCTCTGGGTGGTCCCTGCCACCAGGGCCCCCGCCACGGTCAGCAGGGGCCTGCTGACTCCCTTGAGAGCCTGGTGGGAAGAAAGGCCCTTCCTCAGTTGTTGAGTGCCAGGTGGTGCTGGCCCGGGAGGCAAGAGCAGGGTGTGGTGGCCCTAAGTTGGTGCCCACGAACCAGTGGGCAGACTGGGCGGGAGCTCAGAGCACACCTGGTGTCCTCACAGATGGGGGTGGGGGTTTCCGGTAGGGTCAAGGGCACAGCCCTATAGGGTGGGTGCCTGCAGCATCCTAGGAGCAGTGGCATGCCAAGGGGGCCAGAGACCTCCCAAGTGGGTGGGCATGGCAAAGCACTGGCATGACCATGGAGGGAGCCTACACCCACTTCGGCACGCCCCAGCTGTACACTTACTCCAGTAGGTGTTGCCCGGGACCAGCACATCAGCCACGGAGGATAGGAGCATTGTGCAGTAGTTGACCTGGAGGTGGGTGGTCCAGGTGGACAGCAGGGCATGGTGATGCAGCCCACCTACCACAGGACCCCCCTCAGCATGGCGAGTGCACAGTGAGGGTCTGCAGGGCCAGCTCTGGGAGGGCACTTAGACTCTCGGGGGCTAACGTGCACCCCTGCACTGGGACTCACCACTACTCTGCCCAACCCTGGCCCAGCCCATCTGCTTGGATATGGAAGGCCCACAGCACCCGGTGGACCACCCGGCCCAGGAAGGAGCAGGAGTCTGAGGCTGCGGCTTGCCTGTGATTCCAGACACTTGATGCGCTTTTCTTGCTCTCTCAGCCCCCCGAGGTGCTTGGCAACTGAGTCCACTCTGAGAAACAAGGGGCAGCCGTGGGCCTTGATAGCCACATGGTACTCCACACCAGGGCCCACCCGTCTTCCCTCACCTATCCGCCAGACTCCCATCACTGAGTCTCATGCTCTGCCCATCTGTCTGTCTGCAGCTGTGATGTCATCTGTCACCACTCAGGATGTGGCCGACCAGCATGTAGAGCACTTCCACACCCTCCCAGGAGTTTGGTCCCACCCTGCCTGCAAGACAGGCACAGGGCAGGATGTTCCCCTGCCACAGGCGGTAAGGAAAAGGGCCCCTGGGGCCAGGGCAGGGGTCAGACCACTCGGTCCTGAGAGAAGAAAGGAGTCCCCAGGAGGGACAGACCTTGCTTACTGGCCCATGTCTCTTACTTACAGAACCCTTCCAAGGGCCCTGCCAGGAGCCCAACCTCCAGTGACCCAGCCATGTCCCTGCCCCACTCAGCCTCAGTATCCCCAGCTCAGATCCTGTCCCTGACAGTGGAGGGCCTCAGCCAGCTTTCAAGCAGCTCAGCCCCCAATTAGTGAAAGTGACAGTGGTCTCCCAGACGCCCAGGCTTGCTCCAGCCACCTGCCTCCAGGGCAAGGCCCTTTACACTTCTGGGCGGCTGTGGGGGCAGGTGCCAGCCTCCACACCATTTGGGTCTGGGCCACCTTCACCTGCCGCACCTGTGGGCGGTTTTCCGCAGCACCTCCCGCTCGCTGTCCCTCCTCCTCTTCTCCACGTTGCTCAGGAAGTTCTCCTTCTGAACAGTCTCCCAGGTGACGATCTTCTGGTCCAAGGGGTCTGGCAGGTCTCTCTCTAGGGAGGTAGGGGCAGCAGGAAGCTTTTGCTGAAGCCACAGGGCAAAAGCCCTGGGGCAGATGCAGCAGGCAGGGCATAAGGTAGACAGGCGAGGACAGTCCCCTTGCAGAGCCTCCAGCCGCAGCAAGGCTGGGCCTGTGTCTAGCTCTGGTCCTGGGGCTTTGATCAGCCCAGACGGCCCAGCTGAGGGAACCCCTCGACCCCGGCCTCCCCAAGCGCCTCACCCAGGTGCTCCCGCTTCTGCTGGGTGGCCTTCCTGAAGATGCGTTTGAGCACCAGGCTCAGGTGGCTGAGGAGGATGAAGGGGGGGGCCAGGGCAGGGCGGCCGTGGTACTCCACGATGAGGTGGTAGCGCTGGAACTTCCAGAACATGTCAGCATTTCCCTGCACCACCTGGAACGTGTAGCTGCAGGGACGCACAGCCAGCCCTCACCCTGCCAGCCTCTGCCCACACCCACACACGTGCCCCCAGCCCCACGTGTACCAGGAGCAGTCTGGGCCCTCCCTGGAGCCTTGGGAGCCCTTCCAGGGACAGAGGCCCTGCCTGCACCATGATGTCTCTCGGTGAGCCTAGGCCACTCTGCACACCTCTGAGCCCCAGCCCCTGCAGA
This sequence comes from Aplodontia rufa, assembly GCA_004027875.1. NCBI lineage: Eukaryota > Metazoa > Chordata > Mammalia > Rodentia > Aplodontiidae > Aplodontia > Aplodontia rufa. The sequence goes on along the minus strand of PVKS010007071.1, from coordinate 37,654 downwards.
ACTGGGCCCCACTTCCTGGGAGGAGGGAGTAGCTGTGGAGCCAGGGTGGTCTTGCAGTGTGGGCTTCAGGGCCAGGCCAGACCCATCCTGCATCTGCCTGCTCCACAGTAGCAGGGTGGCCTGGAAGGCAGGGCATGGGCACCTGAACATGGCGATGAGCAGGTTCATGAGCAGCACATTGGTGACCAGCAGGAAGGTGACCAGCAGGAGGATCACCAGCCAGTTGGCATAGAGGTTGGGGCAGGAGGGCGAGTCCTCCAGCATCAGGGGGTGGACCGAGCAGTTCACACGGGCTTCTGAAAGACCAGGGGACACTCAGACTAGGGATCCTGGTCCTAGGGCCACGGTGACCCTGTCCTGGGTTCCACAGCATCATCTGGGCATTAGCACTGAAAGCCCATAATGGAAGTCCCGGTCCTGGCAAGCCAGACAGGTGGTTGCCCAGCACCAGTGCACATCTCCCACCTCTGCAGGGCCTCCACCAGGAGCCTCAGGCCCTGGACCCACAGCCAAGACCATCTGGGCATGGGGGTGGAAAGGGAAAACCACCACAGGACCAGTTTCTGTTGTATGAGCTGACTCCTCCATCCTGCCCCCAGAAAGGCTCCTCACAGGTCTCCCAGCTAGAGGCACACTGCAGACGCTGCCTGCTCTGGGCCACTCTGGCCTGAAGAACGTTCTCAAGGCAGTGTGGTCAGGGAGTGGGATGCCCTGGAGGGCCACCCCAGAATCCCTGAGTGCCCTGATGGCTGCTCTAGCCCCTCAGAGCTAGACCCCACCCCCACTCCCTTGGAGTGCCACTCTAGGCCCCACCCTGACGGCAGCGGGTGAGCACCCCTGCCCCAGGTTCCCCTCCCTGGGCTGTGGGCCAGTGTGTGCGCATGGGTGAGTGCACACTCTCTTCCCCACGTTCCAGTTCTTGTACCTGCCCCTCTGGGTCTCTGGACTGACTGCAGGCTGCCCTAGGATCGGCTCTGGGGAGGTCACCTGTGGCCTGTGGCCTGGGGACCTGTTAACCTGAGTCTGTCTCCCTCACTGGAGCAAATTCCTGCCTTGCCACCAGAGGGAGTTACAGAGTGCTTTGTGCCTGGTGCCTGCTGCCCTCCAGGGCCAGGCCCCACCCACCCCTTCTGGGCTGTCCCATGAGCCTCCTCCCTCCTCTTGGCACCCTGGAGAGGTGGTCCAGCTGGTGTTCGTGGAACTGTAAGTAATCTATGATCAACCACTAGGAGGTAGGGAGACCCCACACCCTCCCCAGGATTTGAGAATGCGCCACCAGGCAGGCTGGGGACTAACTTGCCCAGGACCTGGAGTCCTGGGGAAAGAATGAGCTGGACCTGTGCCAGGGGACGCTGGGCCCCAAGGCTATGAGGCAGCTGCCAGGCCTCAGTTTCTCCCTTGGCCTGAGAGTGTGTTAGAGACCGGCAATCCGCCAGGCAGCAAGGCAACCGCAGCGATTGGCCAGGGGTTTGTGCCTGTAGGACTTAGAGCAGGGAGAGGATGTGCCAAGGGCACTCAGAAGCCTGGCCACAGGCTCGCCACACGTGCAGGTTCACGGCAGCCCCACAGATCTTTCTAGGCTGGGGCCTGTCTACAGACCCTCTGCCTTTCATAGTCCTGCCCCAGGGGGAGAAGGGGCTAGACCAGCCCTGTCTCCTTAGGCCAGTGTGGAGGGCACGGGGCTAGGGTCACTGGGGAAGGACCTTCAACCCTGCCCTGGCTGAGACGTCCACCATCCTCCTGCTCAGGGGCCATGGGGGGCTGGGGTTGTGGGGCCATATGGTGAGGGCCGGCAGAAGTGGTTGAAGTAATAGCCTGGAATGTGATCTCCAGGTGGTGTTAAGGAAACAGCCAGGAAATGGGCCAAGGAGCACCCAGTCAGGAGAGGAGGTCCAGCCCCTGCCCGTCCCAGAGGCCTGTGCTTGGTCTGACCTCACTGGCATCCGATGACAAGTATTCAACACAAGGCTGTCCTCCGCTGCCCATCCTGCCATGATGCCCAGCCCCCTGACACCTATGTCCCTTCCCCCATGCCCCGTTTCAAGCCTGTGGCACCCATGAGCCCCATTCTGGCCCACACAGAACCCTGGCCAGTCCTGTCCTTGCCTCCAGCTCCTCTTCCATCCATCATACCAAGACCCCTGAGAAGCTACCCCCTGACACACCGCACCCACTTGTCACAAGAAAGTTCCCACAGTCTCCAGCAACCCCATTCAGGAACAACTCCTGACTTGGGGACACTCGAACCACAGAGGCCCCAGGCCCTAGTGACAGGTAGCATACACATGTGGGTCCCCAGCAGAAGCAAGGGTGCTGTGGAAAAGGGCATCATCACCCTGGGCTTCTGGGGTGGGGCGGGGACAGGGAGACCTCAGCCAAATGAGGCCCCCCAAGGATGGTCAGAGTGGCCGGGATGACTCTGTTCTGTACCCTGCCCACATACCGTCCCCCAGGTCACCCCCAGGCTAGGCTTCCCCTGGCCTCCCAGGCAGGAAGCGAGTCCCTTCCTTCTCGCTGTGTCCCAGGCCTCAGCTCCCAGCCTGCTGTGGCTCTGGCCAGGCCCCACTACCTCAGCAGGCCCCTCTGGGGAGCCCCAGTCCTGGCTCCACCCAGCTACAGCTGTCAGGGTCCCCGCCCTCTCCCGCCTTAGCCATGGGCGCACCGTCAATCTCATCCAGGGGGATCTGCCCAAAAATCTGCAGGTAGGGCCGGTAGAGCACGCGGCGGAAGACCCACTCCAGGCGGCCATCATGTGGGTGCAGCAGCGCCTGGGTGGTCACACCGTAGGCCACCAGCCACACGCTCAGGAAGAAGAGGAAGAAGAAGACGTCCTTCATCTTCAGGGGAGGGAGGGAGAAAAGGGGCATTGTGGCCACTTGGGTGGGCATCATGGGGGCTCTACCACCCATGGTCAGGGGTAGAGGTCACCATCCCCCAGGGTTGAGGGACCAGGTGGGGACCCAGGTGGGGGCTCGCCATCCCCCAGGGTCAGACCCAGATGGGGACTCGCAGTCCCTCAGGGTCAGAGCCAGGTGGGGGCCCAGGTTGGGACTGGCCACACCCCAGCATTGAGGACCAGGTGGGGGCACAGGTGGGGGCTCGCCAACCCCAGTGTTGAGGGACCCGGGACCCAGGTGGGGCTCACCATCCGCTCCACAATGATGATCTTGGGCCCCAGTTGCTTGTGGATGGCAAAGATGTGGATGAGCCGGAGCGTGAACACCATGAAGTCGATGGCAAGGACGGTGCGGCCAGCCTCAAACAAGGAGGGCAGCATCCTGGAGGAAGAATCGGGCAGCACAGGGCTGCTGGTGGGTACTCAGAGAGGGGAAGACACTTCCCCAAGGACACACAGCGCTTCGACAGGAAGGAAAGAGCCAGGCTTCCAGAGGTCTGAGTGGCTTCACAGGGAGCCTGCCCACCAGCCCCCTGGAGGCTTCAAGGTCTCTGATGCCACTCACCTGCAGGTGACACCAATGGTGAACAGGAAGATGGCCACCATGTCACACTTGTTCCAGTTGTCATCCACATACAGAGTGAACTTCTTCACCAGGTGTGTGTCCTCATCCGTGAAGAAGCCCTGGGAGAGGGGACAGTCTGATGACAGCTGCCCAGGCTGGACTCAACTGGGGTCCGCAAGGATCAGGACTCCTACTGTTTGGGACTGACCACATTCAGGGCTAAGTCTAGGGACAAAAAAAGATCAATCTGGACTTGAGTTGGGGTTCTGTGTGACTAGGGTCCAGGGTCAGTCCAGCCTGGGGATGCGGGTCCAGACATGCTCCAGGGGAGACCATGGTCATGCCCAGTCTGGAGCGGGGCTCAGTGCGTGACCGGGATCCAGGCTCAGGGCACTAGGCAGACGGGAGCCCAGCCCCTAGGGCGGGGCCTGCCGAGGTCACACAGCCTGATGCTGCAGCAGCAGGGCCCAGGGCAGCCTGGCACTGACCTGCCGGATTTCCTCCAACACCAGTGTGAAGACCCAGAAGTAGAGGATGACCTCAGGCCCAGACGGCCCCTGGGGAGGCGGCCTGAAGTCCACCAGCAGGACATAGGTGAAGAGGAAGAGGAAGGCAAAGTACATGGCCACGTTGCCCAGGAACACAGTCACAGGCGCACCCCAGAACTTCCGCCAGCGCGTGAGCAGGGAGGCGGCTTGCGGGCCTCGGTCACCTCCAGCCCTCGGTGCCTCCACCGGTTCCTCCACCCTGTGTGGTACAAAGGAGGCCACATGGGAAGGCCAGCTCTGCCCAGCAGGGTCCAGCCTCCTGCCACCCACCCCCGCTGGCCCCACTGTCCAGCCCGCGCCCCCAGCCCCTGACCGGCTGCCCGAGCTGCACAGCAGACTCTTCTCGGTGTCCAGGCTGTCCAGCTCCTGCAGGTCCTCCAGGCCAGTCCTCAGCGGGGCTTCCTTACTGCGACACAGAGGAACACGGCTCAGCCCTGAGCTCCCAGCCAGCACAGCAGGTGCTGGGGCTGCTGAGGATGAAAGCAATGTGGCCAGCTGAACACGGGGCTGTGGGCGGAGGCTCTGGCCCCTGGCTCTGGCCACTCTGACCTGCCTGCTGACCCACCTGAAGGTAATGAAGTTGGTGTAAATGAGGGCAGGGCAGGTGAAGGCACCCAGGAGCCGTAGGAGGGGAGTGCCTGCTGCCATGTCCCCCCACCAGATCTTGGTCAGGAAGGCCTGAAATAAAGACATGGCTGCTGGCTGCCACTCTGGCCCAAGTCGTGACCCTGCCAGGAACGTCCTCCCCCACCCCAAGCCTGGCAAATGCAGCTCTGTTCCAAGCCAGCTGTAGCGGCCCCTCCCAAGGCACACTCCTGGGTCTCCATCCTGGCGGGAAGGTGGAAGGAGTGTCCCCTAGAAGCACAGATTGTGCAGTGCGATGTGGGGCCAAGAAGGGCACTGTGGAGGAACTGGGGGTCTCTGAGACCCAGGCGAGAAGGGAGCACCTGGGAGAGGAGCAGGAAGGGAACCACTTGCTCAGCCCCTCCCTGCACCCCGGGACATGGGACAGGGCCTGGGTCTCTCCAGCCCATCTGGCCTGCAGCCACCCTCCCCCAGGCCGCCCTCACCTGCACACCATCGTGGGCAAAGAAGGCCTTGGCGTCCGCCTCGGTGGCCAGATGCAGGCAGGTTGTCCTGCTCCAGCTGCGGTTGCGGCGCACCAGCAGGGCGAAGGCGCGGTCCTCGCTGTTGCTGTAGCACTCAGAGAAGAGGTCTGCCCGGTGGGGCCTGGCTGCTGCGTCGGGGTGCCACTGGCCAGCCAGGGCCCTTCCCTAACATCTGGCATCTGGCCCTTCCCTAACATCTGGCCTCTGGCCCTTCTCCTCCCCTCTGTCACCCAATGTCCCTCAGCCTGTGGCAGGACCAGGTGGGTCCAGGGGTGAGGGTCTACGTCCTCCCCACTGTCACCCAATGTCCTCCAGTCTGGGGAGGACCCAGGTGGGTCTGGGGGTGGAGGGCTGTGTCCTCTGTCACACACTTCCTCGTTTTGAGGACTTCAGGGCTGACCTCACCTCCAAGAGCAGCCATCCCTCTGCTCGGTTCTATAAGGGAGTCCATGGAGGAGCCCTGGGCCACATAGCCATAACAGCTGGCCTGCAGAGGAGCCCAGGCCCCTCGTCTGGCGCTTCCTGGCCTCTCCTGCAGGTTAGCCTGCCCGCCTGTTGCCACTCACCCAAGGCCAGCTGCTCATATTTGGCCTCACGCATGGTGCGGGCCACCTCAGCCTCGGTCTCCAGGTGGGACATCTCTTTGAGAATTTTGCAAGCTGCCAGAGCTGCAGCCACACCCTCCTGGCCCTAGAAGTTGGGGTGTCAGGAGGCCGGCCCACCCTGCCCCCAGCCCCTTTTCCCCAGAAATCCCGGGAAGCCCGGCTGGGCACCATGGCCGCCACTCACCATGGCCCAGAAGTAGTTGGCCATCTCATGGCGGTTCTGTAGCACCGCCCACAGGAACAGGTCCCGCCAGGGGTCCTCACTTTTCTGGTTGAGGTCCAGCAGCCACTTGTGGCCCGCGGGCCTCCTGGCCGGCCCCCTCTCCTGGAGGACACCAGCCCCGCAGGCCCTGCTCACCGCCTTCCTCCGGCTGGCCGCCCGGCTGTCTTGGTAGAGGCCACGGCAGGCATCATGCAGGAAGTCCTTGAGCACGCGGGACACTTCATGCAGGGAGAAGGCGGGGGCCCCCGTGGACAGGTCCCGGGGTTGCTGGGCGCCCAGGCCTGCCAGCGTCAGCCGGCCCTCCTCGTGCTTGCGCTGCAGCAGGTCGAAGAGCAGGCTCTTGGGGGACACAGAGCGGTAGAGCTGCTGCAGCCGCCCATACGTCAGGAAGTCGGCCATGTTGGCACCGCTGTCCACAAAGAGGCGCACAAACTCTGGCTTGTTGCTGACCAGGGCATCCATCATCACCTCCTCTAGGTCGCAGGACTGGATCCGCCCAAGGGAGGGGAGGGATGGTGAGTGTGAGAGTAGAGTCCACAGCCTGGAGCCCCTGCCAGGACTGGTCAAGCACTGACCTCTCCCCAGGGCCTCTCTGCCTATGCCCAAGCTGGGGTAGGCCTGGGGCAGGCAGAGCTTGCTCTGGGGAGAGGAAGGGTCCAATGTGCTGGTGAACACCAAGGGCAGCCTGGGCTTCCAGCCTGCCCTGCGGGGGTCCCTGGCCTCATCTTGACCTCGACTGGGCAACATCCAGGCTGGAAGGACCCAGCGCAGAACCCTGGCTGCCCCTGCCCCCCTGCCTGAGCCCCAGAAGCAGGGCTCAGGGCACATGGGAGGCAGGGCCCTGGAGGCACCTTCCACTCCACGTCCCCATTGAAGATTTCGCTCTTGGCGATGTCCACACGGTCCCAGGCCACAGCCAGCTTCAGCTCATCCAGGTAGTCCTGGGCCTCTTGGCTGTGGCTCTTGCAGGCTGTGGGGACAGTGGGAGAGGGTTGAGGGCCCCCAGAACCCAGGACGCAGGGACTGATGCTCTGCTGGGATTGGAGACTTGAGGGGAGTGACCACTGCCCACCAAGAGCAGTAAAAGGCACAGGATGGTGAGAAGTCAGGAGCCCACGGGCACCTTGTCCCCCTCGGGACCAGGCCCAGTGAAGCAGAAGGGACCCTGCTGGCAACAGGGCCTCAGATGACATGCAGACCTTGAGGCCATTTCCCAGCACAGCTGGTCCAAGTCCCCTTCCCACGGATTGTGGGCCAGCACATTCCCACAGGGCCACGCTTCCTCCATGGGGAAGGGCTTCTGCCCACCACTTGGCCTGCAGGGTCACTGGGGGGAGTCCTTCAGCGCCTAGCTGCAACACTTGCCTGGTGCTACCTCTGGGGACCTCATCCTGAGAGTTGAGGGTGCCAGGCCTTGGTCCCTGTGAACCTGGACCAGGCCTTGGGTCCTCTAGCTGCTGGGACCCGGCTGACTGCTGGGAAGCCACCAGGGACAACCACACAGGGTATTCCCTGGGCTTCATTGACACGGGGAGGGTGACACTAAGCCCAGGACCACGTACGATCCAGACACCCTTTCTGGAGGGGCCCTCGCTCAAGGCTGTCCCCACCCATCACCCAGCACTCCCTCCCTGCCCTTGGCCTCCGTCCAGCTACCAAAGTCAGCCCTCAGGACGTTTGTCTCCGGTACAAAGCACACAGAGTGACAATTGAACAGCTGCACAGCTGTGGCCTCTCCAAGCGAGGGGTGGCCACTCAGTCGCCACGACTTGGGTGAGCCCCACTTCTTTGAAATGCCTCAAATGGTCAAGTCCACTGGGACAGAGAGGAGATGGGCAGTGGCCAGGCAGGTGCAAGTGGGGAGTAGCTGCTGGGGGAGAGGGTTTTATTTTTAAGGGGACAGAGATGTTCTGGGATTGGGGCTGGTTGCACAACCTTGTGAATAGGTTAAAACCGCTGGACTGGACATCTTGAATGTTTGTTTGAATTTTGCTAACACAACATGTGAGTGTGTGTGTGTGTGTGTGTAATTTGTGTGCATGCATGTGAATGTATGTGAGGATGTGTGCACACATGTGTGAATGCATGCATGTGCACGTGTATGTTGTGTGTGTGCATGTATGCCTATTGCACACATGTATGAATGTGAGTGAATTGGGTGCATGTGTGTGTGCGTGCATGTGTACCCTTAACAGTGTGTGTGGGTGTGCAAGAGTGTGAGTGTGTGCACATGCGTGTGTGTGTGTGTGTGTGTGATAGACTCTCTACACTTAAGGGCAAGCAGGTGTCCATCGTGAATGCTGGCAGGCTCTGGGTGCTGCAGAGGGCGCCCCTGCATCCTCACCTTTCACCAGGGCCTTGAGGATGACGGTGTCCAGGTCCTCAGAGCCCTCCTGCTCAAAGTCATACACGGTGAGCAGGTGCGGGTGAGAGGTGATGTTCTGTAGCTGTGGACACCAGGAGAGGCCCTGAAGGGTCAGGGCAGGACTGGGGGCAGTGAGTCAGCACAGAGTCCAGCAGGGTCCCAGATGGGTGAACGTGTGCCTGCCACCCTAGACCTGGTTCAGGACCACCCACAGACTGAGGAGCTAGTTGTCAAGTCCCTCCACCCCCACGGGGCCCAAAGGAATGAACATGGGGCATTGGCAGCGGTGGCGTGGCCACAGGGACCACAATGGCAGGGCTTCCCCAAGCTGAGACGCTGAAAGGATGGAGGAGGAGGATCAGCCCCCTCCGGAGCCCCTGAGCAGTGCGTACCAGCTTGGTCCAGCGCACGATGGCCTCCCAGGAGAAATGCTCACTGGGGAACTTCTCTCTGAACTGCTTCTCAGCCATCTGGGGCGCCAGGAGGTGGGGCTGGTTCACCAGGGCAGCCAGCACATCAGCAATGCCCCCAGAGCCCGCCAGGATCAGCCACGGGGTGGCGTGCTCCACCGCCCTGGAGATCCTCTGCAGTGGACGGGGGCAGAGTGGCCCCAGTGTCAGCCCACATGATGTGCACATGCATGGGGGGCACCCTCATCCCTCTCCATCTGTGCCATGGCGCCCTGGAGACCTGCAGTCCTGCAGGATGTTCTGGACAGCCGGGGGACTCAAGTCAGGGCCCCACACCCTCTCCAGCACCTACCTCCAGGAGGCTGGGGTCGCCATTGACCAGCAGGCAAAGGACAGGGATCTCGATGCTGCTGGTGCCTGCAGAGGGAGAGCCATGAGGTCCCTCCAGATGCCCAGCATGGACCTGAAAGGGCGTAGGAGCCTAGGGCCCTTCTCAAGGGATGGGTGACCACCCAGACCTCAGACTCCTGAGTCACCGCGTTTCTGGGCACATGATGGTTGAAGGCTTTTTCTCAACAAGGGTGGGCTTCAGGCCACATGTCAAAGCCCCAGGACCACAGGGACACTGTCCAAGATGGCTCCTGTGGCTAGAGCAGTGTGTGGCCACTTATAAATTTTACTCTTCTTTGTTTAATTGGTGCAGTATAATTACACCCAATAGTGCAATTCATGCCATATTTGCGCAAGTACATAACAGAATTTGGTCCATCTCATTCCTCAGTACCTCCCTCTTGTGCCCATTTAAATACACCTTAACACAAAGAATGGAGCCTGCTTCAGTGGCATGGCAGCTTCCCAGGCCCATGCGGCAGCCACTACAGGATGCCCTGTTGGGCTTCTCTGCACCCCAGGAGACACACTGAGCAAACCACAGGGGCATGTTACACCCCCAAACAGAAGCTGGAAATGTTAAGTCCCCAGAGAAGCCAGGAGCTGCCAGGGTTCAAGGAGGAGCAAGAGGTGCTGCGTGCTGTCGGAAGCCCACATTACCCGCAGTGAGCTGAGTCCTCAGCGGGCCCGGCTCGCTATCAGTAGCCTCCTGCCGGTCACAGAGCACCTGGCCCTTCCGCCTAGTGTTGGTGTACAAGCAACTTCATTTCCGTTGCTGGGGCATGCTCAGTTGGCATGCAAGAAGCGCATCTTTGGGCATTAATATTTCACATTGCTCATACACATTATATTTTTTGTTTGTAAATGTTACTTACATATCAGTATCTTCCTAGAAAATCCACCTTTCAATCCTGCCACTGGCCAGAGGTGACCATCCCTCAGGCAACTCTGCCTCCTGGTGGCAGTGTGCCCCATGGCCGGTACCCGGTACCGGCCTCTTGGGAATTTACACGTCTCTGCTTCTCAAAGGCCCAAGGCCACAGCCAGAGCCTGCAGCCATGACAGCCCTAGAGGACGGATGTCACTGCCAGGATGAGGCTACTATGCCCAGCCAGGCTGCTCTGCCACGCTGCCCCCACAGCTCCTCCTCTAGGCCTGTTGCCTTTGGTCTCGGTGCTCAGGTATGCTGGGGCCCTCCTGTCTAGAGGACCCTTCTCCCTCCGGAGACTCCCGCATCCCCTCGGGCTAGGGTGGTTTCCCCGGGCGGCTGGAGCCACCTTACCCCCGTAGCCTGTCCTCTGCTGCGAGATGTGTTTCTCCAGCCTCAGCCGCAGCTCTGCCAGCCCGTCCCCCTTCCCTGGGGCATCTGGCTCCACCAGGATGAAGTGGGACAGATTGCTGTCCAGGGCACAGAGGGGACCCTGGCTGCTGCCATCGTCAGCTGGGTAGCGGATGGGGCTGTCCTCCTGTGCCATGTGAGGAGAGGACAGCCCTCAGGAGGCGGCATGCGAGGGGCCATGGGACACAGGCAAGGCTTCGCTATGGGCCTTAGCTTCCCATCCTTAGGAGGAAGGAGGCTGAGCTGCTGGGCCCTGGACAGACAGAACCTTGGATACAGTCAGGACTGAAGCTCCTCCTTCTAGACTCTCCTGGGTGCAGTCCGGACCTCTCTGGGGTTGCCCGAGCCTCTACTTGACCACGTTGCAAACCCCAGATGGGGGATGTGAACAGGACCAGCAAGCAAAAACCACATGTTGGGGAGGACCCCCATGTGTGTGCCCATGGGGACCTGGCCTGGCCCTGAGAGCAAATCCACATCTAGGTGCCTGCACCCGCCTCCTCTGAGCAACGCTGCCCCCTGCTGGCGCGTGCCCTCCCCTCCCTCCCACTTCTTCAGTTCTGTGTGCTGTGTTCCTAGAGCTTCTCCCCATGCCCCCAAGCCCCTCCCCCCTGACAGCCCCTAAAGGCAGGGGCTGGCCCATCCACTGTGCCTTCCGGCAGCCCAGACCCACCAAGCCCCAGCGGCTGTGGTACTGTGAGCCGGCTGCTTACCTGGGCATCGTCAAGGAGCTGACGGTGCAGGATGCGGCCCAGCGAGGCAATGCCGATGGCCACGACGCGGACCTTGGTGGATGTGCTGGCCAGGGAGTGGTCCCGCACAGCCTGGCCAACATGCCGGGCTAGGCCCACGCGGAGGGCACTGGTCAGGATCCAGGCACCTACCAGGGTGGGGCAGGGGAGGGCTCACTGTGCCACGTGGTCCCAGGTCCTCCCCAGCTGGCCTGCCCAGGTCCAGCGGATGGGCCCTGCACCCTCAGACCTGGGGACCAGGGTCAAGGTACTGGTGACTGCCTTAAGGTACTGATGGGGAGACTAAGGCCTGGAGGCACAGGGCACTGCCCGAAGGCCTGCAGCCTGGTGAAGCTGCAGTCTGGCCTGTGCTGGTCACAGCTCTGCCCTGGTGCCTGTGCTGGACCAGGACCCACGGGACAGAGCCATCAACCTGTGTCTGGGGGAAGAGGGATTTCCTTCCCACAAATCCTCCTACTGGGCTTTCAGAAGACGAAGCTGCCCTCAAAATCAAGCCGTTGGCATGATGCTAACCCCATCTGGCCACCGGATGCTCCCTGGGGAGGGGTGGGGGCAAGGGCCGCTCTGGATGGACCTCAGTGCACTGGACAGGCGAGTGGCAGCTGGGTGTCTCAAAGCTGCCCATTAGTGGAGGCGGCAGCTCCAGAGACGAGCAAGTGAACCAGCACCCAGGGGAGGCCCTCAGCCTCACCTGTGCGTCCTCCCCACCAGCAGCTTCCGCACAGCCTGGGCCCCACTGGGGCATGGATGGGTGGCCTCACCTGTGCTCTGAGCTGCCTTCACTAGCCCCTTGCGCAAGACATCCCGCAGCCAGGACTTCATGACGAAAGGCCGCTCCTCACCCACCAGGGACACCACCAGGTTGGGGGCCGGCAGGTACCACTCGGCAAGTAGCAGGTCAAAGAGCACGGAGGGGGCTACATCACTGGGCACCTTGACGAACTGTGGGGCAGGGCACTGGCGAGGCAATCCCAACCCTCACTAGCCCAGCTGCCTCCCCAAAGAGCTGAGGACCCCCAAAGGAGGGTCCTGGACACACTGGCCCTGGATGCCCCCAACCTCAGGTGGACCTTGGGCAGCCCCCACTGGGGCTGGGTGGCTGCAACCTAAGGCCAGCCAGCCCTGAAGCTCTGCCTGTCTGGTCTGGGCTCAGCTTGGCCCTGAGGGAGCAGCCCCAGCACTGCGTGAGCGGCAAGTACCCACTTCCAGAGCAGAAGTGGATTCAGGGGTTCTGGGGGTCAGAGGGCGTGGGCCCCCTACCTTGCTTGGCTTCTTCCCGGAGCCTCCGAAGTCAACCTCACCCCGGCACAGGCCCAGCCCCTGCCCATCTCCTGCGTCTGGGGGGCTGCCAGGACAGTAGCCGTGGGCAGTCTGCATGGTGGCTGCTCTGTGGGGACACAGTGCACCCTGAAGAGGGAGACACCAGACCCGGACCCTCCCTGTAGTGTGCTGTGGCTACCATCATAAGGGAAGACCCCTCCCCAGCCAGCAGCTCTCTAGAGATCTGGGCACCAGCCATCTCTGCTTCAGTGACCTCTAGCTGGCTCCTGCCTGAAACCTCCACTTCAGCATGGCCCGGTCAGGTTCCCCAGGTGAGCAAGGGATGTGTCCAGCCCTCTGCCTGGCCCTGGTCTACTGCCCACCCCACCCCAGGCACCTGTCTCAGCCGCACCCCTCGACCCTTCTCTGAAGGCTCCTGGCAGGGGCTCCTGGAACCCTGAAAGACAGCAGAGGACTGGCCGCTTTCTAGCCCTGCAGCCCACCATCCCACACCTTGTCAGCCCCCAGGACAGGCATGAGGACACCTGGGTGCTCCAGGCAGGTGGGTGCAGGGGCCTGGGGAGCCACGCAGAGGAGGGGACCACCCTTTGCTGACCAGTGGGACCCAGAGGCCAGGTCAGCAGCAGAGCCCCAAGCCCACCCTGGGCTTCTCCCACCCAGCTCCTGCCTCAGCAAGTGGAGGGAGCAGAGGCAGTCAATGCTGTCCCACACCTGGCCCTATTCACAGACTCCAAAGGTCACATCCAAAGCTGAGGGGATGGGGGCCGGTCAGGGTTTGACATTACCTGGCAAAGCCAGGCTCCAGCCCCACTTCCCATAGTGGGGACCCGAGGGCCCTAGCGCATGTGACCTGGAGTCTGGTCCCTCAGAACCCGCAGAACCTCCCTGGCCAGACATCTGTGTCTCCCACAGGGGCAGCAGGCTCAGCTAAACACAGCCCCACCCACTCTCGGGAATCAGGTGCCCCACTAGGGTGGGGGAACACAGGCCACTGGCAAGGGTCTCCCAGGGCCCACTCCAGGTGAGAGCAGCCTTCAGGCTCCCCAGGCCACCTGGCTGACCTAGACTACCCCCAGCTCCCCGCTTCCCACAGCACTTTCCCGGGGTGCTCTGGACAGTGTGCAGCTGCAGATGGCCTTGGTGAAACGTGTGTGTCTCATGTAGGGGCCACCTGTGCACACTGCGGGCCCAGGAGGTGGACAGCATGACCTCAGGAACCAGGGACTTGTCCTCCCAGGGGGCCGAGCTCCTTCCCACTGTGCCTCTGGACGCAGCACCGCAGCTGTGATCCCCCCAAGAACACACCCCTCAAGAGAATGTGTCCAAGCCCTGACCCCTGGCAGATTTGCACATGACTCTGGAAACAGGCTCTTTGCAGATATGATTAAGGTCTTAAGATGCCACTGCCTGTCATGCCAGCGACTTGGGAGGCTGAGCAGGAGGATCACAAGCTCAAGGCCAGCCTCAGCAACTTAGCGAGGCCCTCTCAAACTTAAAAAGGAAAAGGCTGGGGTGTGGCTCAGTGGTTCACCGGCCCTGGGTTCAATCCTAGGTACTTAATACCAACAAGAAAAAGACATTGTGGCTAGCACACTTGCTAACGGTGGAGTTGACCTTTTAATACCTCTACCCTTCTGTGGATATATAGAAAGGAAAAATATGATTTAAAAAATGTCCAAAATGTAGTCAGTAAGTTGATGTGGATCATTTTGAACTTAAACAATCAAATGAACTTTTAATATTAAACTCTTGAGTTTCTAACTATGAATAGTCAATTTCTTATCCCTTGAAGTTGTCATGGTCCCTAGAGTCTAATGCCCAATAAAAATGTCATTAATGCCAGGTGTGGTGGCTTATAACTGTAATCCCAGTACTTGGGATGCTGAGGAAGGAGGATCACAAGTTCAAGGCCAGCCTGTGCAACTTAGTGAGATCCTTTCTCAAAACATTATTTTAAAAAGGTGGGGAGGAGGATGTGGGGAGGGGGAGGCCGGAGGAGTGGCTCAGCAGTATAGCACTGGACTGGCATGTGAGAGGTTCAAACCCCAGCACCACGTACACAATGAAAACAGATGTAAAACTAAATAAAACTGATTTTTTTCTCTCTCTCTCTCACTGTCCCTCTCTCTTAAAAAAAAAAAAAAAAGTAGGGTGGGTGGGCTCAGTCCACAAAATAATAAAGAAAAAAAATATGCCAAGATGAGGTCCCACAGAGTCAGGTGGCCTCCACTCTGTGACTAGTGTCCCTATAGGAAGGGAATTTGGACAAGGAGACCCAGACACACATACAGACACACACACAACGGAAGAGGGTGTGAGACAGAGGTGGAGTTGGGGGAGATGAGACCAGGGACTCCTGGAGCCCCAGAAGCTGGAAGGGGCAGAAGGACCCTCCCCCAGGAGCCTTCAATGGGAATGTGACCCCACCACACTCTGGCTTGGGACGTCTGGCCTCTGGGACTGTGAGACACCCAGTTTGCGGTCCTTTGTTACAGCAGCTGCCGTGCGGCCACTGATCAAAATGGACTACAGCTTCGCTGGCCCTGGCCTCCTGGGTCTTCACATGGCCAGGCCTGGAAGCTCCCTTGTGTTGTCAGTGCCCAGCTGGTCTCTGTCCCCGGGGATGCAGATCCTCCCCACTTCCCACTCCCAGCGAGGAAGCTGGCAGCCAGGGCCCACAGAGGGGCGGGATTTGCATAGGCCTCTCCGAGCTGGCAAAAGTGGTTTCATGGTTTTGAATGAGGTATGAGGACAAGCCTTGGCTGGGGGCAGGGCGGACGGAAGGGCAAAGGCCCACATAGCCAGAGGCCTAACTCCACAGAAATGGAGCTCTCACAGTCTGAAGGAAGAAGTCCAGAATCAATTTCTGAGCCCCTCCCCATCTTCCCTCCATCACATCTGCAAAGACCCTTATCTAAACACCGTAAAGGTCTGAGATTCTGGGTGGCCTATGCCCTCTTCCTGTGCCACTTTTTAGGTAGAGGGCCACCCCTTGCCCAGCTTGTCACGTGCCCTGCAGCAGGGTGCAGAGCTGCAGATGCTCCTTGGTGGTGGTGGAGCTTGGGGTTGAAAGGCCTGAGCCCTGGCGCTGACCCTCAGCCTGGGGTATGGCAATGGTGACAACCTCAGGTCAGGGAAAGGTCCCACTCTCCCTCCCCTTGATCCCTGGGGGAAAGGTGGTGGGCAGCGTCACCACGGGAAGGCTGCTGTGGGGCTCCCCTGGCCCCAAAAGTCTTTTCCCCAGTGGGGGCTCAGTGACCTGGGGCTCATCACACCCTCCCACTGGGGGAGCAGCACACAGGGATAAGGGGCAGGCCCTGAGCCCAGGCCCCCAGACCGACAGCTCATTGCCTCTTTACTGGCTGCAGGACAGGCAGGTCAGGTGGACCCCCAAAGCCAGCAGGGGCCAAGCTGGGTAAGGGAGCAGACTTGCCTTCCTTAGGACCATGACAACCAGCCCAGGGCTGAGGGGCATGTGGACAGGTGCCAGGCCCAGGCAAATTAGGCAAGAGGAGGGCATGCAAATGGCCAGGGATTTGCATGAGCAGGTGCCCAGGTCCTTAAGGCCCCTCCCCATGTTCCTGGAGGGGAGCTTGGGCAGTCGGGGGTCCTACAGGATGCCGAGTCATACCCCAGAACTCTCGAGGGGCAGAACCATGGCAGATGCCTGGCCCTGGGTTGTGAAGCCTGGTGGCGAAGCCTGGGTGCTCCTGCAGGGCAATGGCCAGGCCAGCAGAAGGCTGGCAGAGAGCTGCACGAACAGGACGCAGCCTCTGGAGGGAAGGGCCACCAAGGGCAGAGCCAGGGTCGCGGCCCCAGTCCCAGTCCAGTTTGTCCCCCAACCATGACACTGGAACCCTCTTGGACTCCTGGCCATCTACCCCAGAGATGTGGGGAGTAAGGAGCACTCACCAACAGGCACCAGGTGGACATCGTGCCATTCCACCAGCAGGACTCTGGTCTCCCAGGCAGGGTGCACAAGGCGGGATGCACAGCCCAGCCTCCCTCCCGCTCCCACTCCTGGACTCTGATGCCCCCGCCTCCCCAGGCTGCCCACAGACACCGCCTGAGGTGTCCCAATGAATGAGCCCCCATCCATCCAACCCCCCAATCCCTGGGTGGCCTCTTCTCTCCCTCCACAGCCACAGGAAGAAGGGGCCCCCTCCCTGTCAGAGATGGGGAAACTGAGGCTTGTGACTCTACCCACCCTGCCGAGGGCCTACCTGCCTGCTGTCTGCCGGGGGCTGGCCTGGAGTGGTGGAGCCGCTGCCCGAGGCCCAAGCCTGGTCCTCCCTGCCCACCCCACCTAGGAGTGGGCAGCCAATGCCACCCGGGAAGCTGGTGGTAAACAAACAGGCCCTGCCTTCCTTGAGGCTGATTGGCCATGGCCCGAGAGAACGTGCCATTGTGGTGTCATTCCCACAGTGGGCTCCACCTGGGCTGGCCAGGGCCTGGCCAAGTCCAATGGGTCACACCTGACACCAGAGGGATGAGGTCCTTGCTCTGGTTCCCACCAAACTTGAGTTCCCAGCAAGAGAGAAGGGGACTCCCAAGGGCATGTGGTCACTCCTGGACCCAAGGATGGGCGGGTAGGGGACCATTCTTCACCCTGTGGCCCCTGGAGGCCTTGAGGCACAGCCCTGGGTGCATGGTGGGTAGCGTCCACTCACCATCAGGCAGTCATGCTGGGGTGCTCCATAGGGGCTGTGCCTGCCTCTGGGGACAGGAAGGACGCAGATGGGGCAGCCTTTTGGTGCCCTCAGCTGTCCCTCTGACTCCTTCACCATCTGGACCTCGGTGTGTCCATACAGCAAGGGGTCTTAACAGCCAGCTTCCTGGAGTTGGGGTGACGCTCAGGAGAGCTGGGATGGTGCTTCTGTGGGCCTCTTCCCCACAGACACCCACGGAACGCTGACTCCCACATCAGCCACCAGAGGGCGCCCCAGGACCGCAGGTGGAAGCCCACAGGCTTTGTCCTGGACAAGCCAGTTCCTGTCACTCGCACAGGGGCCTGAAGGCTGGACACTCTCCCTGCTGGCTGCAGCATGGTTGGAGCCCTGGACCCTGGAGAAAGGCCATCTGAAGTCCCCAGCAACTACAGGGACCTCCAGGTCATAGGCTCAGGACTAGCTCCTGGTGCATGGGACTCGAAAGCTCTTGGAGGCCCATCTTGGGGGCCTGAGCGGCCGGCCAGGCCTGAGCAAGGCCACGGGTCCACCAGACCCTGGAAGTCCAGCCTGCACGTGTGCTCGCCCTGTCAGCCTGGATCTGGTTTGGGGTATATGAAGTAGGGGTCCCTCAAGACCCTCTGGGTCTGTGGGAGTAGGAGATAGTCCTTCCCCAATACTTCCTCTATCCTATTTCCGCCCCAGAAACTCTGAAAGACCACCTCTGACTTCTGGTTCCCTGAGGATGGCAGCAGCCTCTCTGGACAGTCTAGTATAGCTCATGCTTCTTCTTGCCTAGAACCCTCTATGGCTCCCTGTTACCCTAACAATAAAACTTTTGTTTCTGCTGTCCAATTGCCTCTTTCCTGGGCTCCTCCCACCTCCTTCTTGCCACAGGGTCTCAGCCCCTATGTCCTTCCCCAGAGACCCTCCTTGCCCTGACACACCATCAGAGGGCGCCTTCCCGGGCCCCTGTTCCCATCTGACATTATGGAGCCCTGCCATCTGAGGAGAGCTTTCATTTCCTCATTTGCTTGTCTGTGTCTGCTTCCCCCACGGGACTATGGACGCTGGGCGCTCACTGCCTGGGAGCCCAGAGCATGGCAGCTCAGAGCACATGCTCAAGGGTGGATGGGGGGTCAGCAAGTGCATGGGTGGGGGCTGCAGGGGTGACGCAGGGTCTGTGGGAGGTTATGGCTTTGGGGGAAGCACCAGAGGTGGGCAGGGCTCAGCCACAGGCCTGTTCCCCAGGCTGGGCACTGCCACAAGGGTGGGGGTGCCAAGGTGCCCCCAGGAGCACATAGCACTGGCCCCAGGAGCAGCCTCTGCCCGCCTGCCCCACAGTGGCTTGGTTTTGGCAGCCTCTGCCTCTTTCATCACAACTGGTTCAGTAGGCCCCATGGGGGAACTTCCTTCTGGGAACAAGGCTGCTGCAGGGCCTGGCCCTGACCCCCACTAGGCCTCTGTCCTTGGGCAGCAGGACACTTCCAGACTGCCAGAACCTGCCAGCTGCCCTGTGCAGGAGGTGGCCCACACTCCAACTCCACCTGGGTGTCCAGAGGACCAGAACCCTGGGCAGCCTGAGCACCTCGCAGGGCCCCTTGGAAGGGGCTGAGGGCTGACCCCCACCTGGCCCAGGCAGCCCTTTCCCTGGCCCACCACAGTGTTCCTCCCAGGAAGGGCCAGGACCATGTGGAGGAGCCTAGACTCAGGTGGGAGGGAGGCAGGTGACCTGTGCCCCTCCCACAGGAAGAACTGATGGAGGGGACAGCAGAGCCACACGACTGCCCCCATGCCAGGCCTTTGCGCGCTGGCCTCTCAGCAGGCAGCCGCGCCGTGGGTCATCTTCATGGCATGGCCACGTTCTCCCTGAAACAGCCCGCGGCTCTTCTCAGGCCAGGATCGGAGTCCAGCAGGCTGGAGCCCTGTCTGTTCTGGCGGGTGGAGGCCCGGGAGGGCAGGACAGTGAAGGCACTTGGGGCAGGGAAGCCTCTGGTGGCACCTGCAGTGCCATCCGTGCCCCAGGCCCTCAGCCCCAGGAGGGGCAACTTGGGCTGCCTCCTGCAGATGGGGATAGAGGCCAGGCAGGCTGTGCGACTGGCCCGTGGCTTTGAAGCCCCCACTCCGCCTGCCATCTCGCCCTGCACTGTGGAGCTGATTGCGTGCAGTGGGCCTGGCGGCACTGGCGAAGCTGCAGACGCAGCGCCTGCTCTGGCGGCATGGAAGCTCTGCGACCGTGGCCATCATGAGCGGGATCCAGCCACAGAAGGGCTGCGCGCGACCTTCAGCGACCCGGGATTCCCGGTCCTGTAAGGAAGAGGGGACAGTGATAATGTGCCCAGAAAGTGCCCAGGACCTCCAAGAACACAGCACCCAGAGGACCAGACAGGCCTGGGCAGGCATGGAGTGCAAAGGCCTGCATGTGCCTGTGTGAGCATCAGCATGGCCACACTGTGTGCGCCTGTGTGTGGACACAGCGTGTGTGCACAGCACATGTGTGGCTGTGACTGTGCTCTAAGTGCAGACATAGTGTGTGTATGCACAGCTGTGTGTGCCTGTGTGCAGACACAGTGTGCACAGAACACGTGTGGCTGTGCTCTGAGTGTGTGTGGACCCAGTGTGTGCATGCATGGCTGTGTCTGCCTGTGTGTGTGGACCCAGTGTGTGAACACAGCACATTGTGGCACAGCTGTGCTGAGTGTGTGTGGACCCAGTGTGTGCATGCACAGCTGTGTCTGCCTGTGTGTGTGGACCCAGTGTGTGAACACACAGCACATTGTGGCATGGCTGTGCTCTGAGTGTGTGTGGACACAGTATGTGCATGCACGGCTGGGTGTGCCTGTGTGTGTGGACTCAGTGTATGCATGCATGGCACATGTGTGGCTCGGCTGGGCTGAGTGTGTGTGGACACAGTGTGTGAGTGGCCTATATGTGCTGCCCTCTGCACTGGCACCTATGGTGTTGGGTGCAACAGGAGCAGCCACCAATCACCCCCACCAACCACATGGGGCTCAGTCACATAGCAGATATTTGGAGCAGCTTCTTTGTGCCATGTCAGGCATCAAGGAAGACACAGAACCAGAAGAAGGAATGAGAGAAGGGACTGGAGGAAAACCAAAGGGGGGGACATCAGGTTGGTGTTCTGGTCGAGGAAGTCCTCAGGGAGAAGGTAAGACTGCTGCAAGGAACTGAAGAAAGCCTGGTCCCCCTGTGTTCTCCGTCCACCTCTCCCTCACCCCAGTCCACACGTCCCCTCGCCCATTGCCACCCACCTCAAACCATCTCTCCAGGCTTTATGTACCCGCTCACAGTGCCCAGCCACCCTTCTATCCAGCCACTGACACACCTATCCACTCATCACGAGCCCTGCCTCCATCCCTCCACCCACCCACTGTCCATCTGTCTATCCACCCACCCAGCCACATGTAGACACCCTTACATCAATCCACCCATCCACCCATCCCTTCACCCATCCACTTATCCACCCATCTCTTCACCCATCCACCCATCCCCATCCCTTCACCCATCCACTCTTTCATTAATACCCACATCTAATGGCACAACCATCACCATGCACCCAGGCTTCCCTCATGCCCATCCATATTTATCCACACGTGTCCACCACCCATCCACCCATTCATCCAGCCATCCATGTGTCTATCTACCCAAGTATCTCTGGCCGGCTGGCCAGTAAGCCAGCCACCTACTCACCCACTCATTCATCCACAAAACCATCCACACCTCTGTTTACCCACCCACCTGTCCACCTCATATCTACCCATTCCTCTTTCTAGCCACTGATTTCTTGGTGGCCAGACTCTCAGAGATGGGAGTCAGCTCCTGGTCCCATGATGCCACATGTCAGTGGAGGTGATGCTATCATAGACTCTGGGTGGCCATGGAGCTGGAGCTGGTCCAGTACACCCTGTGACATGCGGTTCCTGGGTCTGCATATCTCACAGACAAGATCGCTATGTCTAGAGATGGGGACCTCGACTTCCGCTCCTCTGCCTCCCACACACTGGAACCATGCAAGGCTAGGAATTCAGTAGGCACACAGTAGACAGCACAGGCTGGCCGAGTCACCCTGCCCCCTGCCCTGTTCTCTGCAAGTGTTGCAGCCCCACCATCCTAGGCCGCCTCCTCACCTGCTGCATGAAGCCATTCCCAGCAGGGGCAACCCTGGGGGTGTCCCATACTGTGTCCTGGGGGCTCTAGAGGGTAAGCCCAGCTGGGAGCTCCTGCTGGGAGACGGACCACAGCCTGGCTGGGAACTGCCCGCTATGGCCTTGAAGATCTGGGACAGGCCACCTACTCTGGGTCTCTCAGCCTCCACTCTGAGTGGCCAGCAATGCCCACACAATAGGCCGATGGCTTAGCAGATGCCCCAGAGGGGCACTGCCTGGGGCAGTCTTTGAGGGTCTGCTGAGAGCAGTGGGCTGTGGGCTCTATCTTCCACCCAGTTGTTAGGAGAGGGCCAGGCTCAGAGGGTGGTGGAAGGAGGTCAGTGGAAGGAGGTCAGTGGAGGGAGCTCTGGGGGTTTGTTGAAGCTGACCACAGAGCAAGCGCCATTAGCTCCAAAGTTCTATAAGTTCTTCCTTAACTTTGGAAACTGACATAGGCCCCAGAGCAAGGCCCAGGACTTCCCAATGCATAGGCTGGGCTGGAGGTGTCTATGAGAGTGTGGCGTCATCAGGAGTCGGGGTGAGGTCAGCAGCAGCCATGGACCAAAGTAAACACAGCGGGGATCACTCTGCATCCCAACCTGGACTCCGGGCAAGCGTGGGTGTGTGATTCTACAGGGCCATGGAGGCTGCATGGGCGGGCCGGCCAGTCGGGGTGCAGCTACGCCCCACAGGGGTGGCTCCTGCCTCCCTGCTCTGCCACTCTCTCTTCTGAGTGCCATGCTTGCAGCCTGCAGTGCCAGCAGCTCTCAGGACAACTTTCTCAGGAGAAGGGACAGGAGGGCCACAGAAGGGCTCTGCTCCTACACACACCTGCACCCACCTATACTAACCACCCCTTTTCCTGGTTTGTTTCCCAGAGTGCTGCCTTGGAAGAGGTGGGTGGTTGTGAGAGGCCAGTGCGGAGATGGTGGACCGTGACCCACCACCCCACCCTGATGAGCTGACTCTGTGATGGCCTGGACCTCCTAAGACCTTTGAGATGGGAGGAATGTCCGGATTTCACAGTGAGAAAAGTGCCCAGGGAGGGTCCTGCAGGTGCACAGGGCCTGCTCACAAGGGCGCCTCCCTTAGTGCCCCATGTTCAGGCTGACCATCCAGCCCTCGCCCACCACACAGTGCACATGGGTGCCAGTGTGGTCAGGCACAAGCCCCAGCCCTCTGTCCTGCCGGGGCACCCACATGTAGGAACCCTGAGGGAACAGTACCCGTCCCAGTACAGACCCTGGGCCTCACTGGCAATACCCCTCTGGGTGACTGTCGTGGGTCTCCTCCCTTGGCAGGCCTGAGCTGACAGGGCCTGTATATGCACCCAGGGAGGGCGGCTGTGGCTCAGGTGAGCTTACAGCAAGAGCTGCCTGTGGAGGAAGGAGGGGACAGTGGCCCTAGCCCTGCTGTTTGGGCATCCCATTCATAAGGGACACATGCCAGCCCTCTTTGGAGAGACATCACCTTGAGGAACGTAGGGTGGTGGCACCTGTCCCTCTACTGCCCGCCCCCCCCAGCCATCCATTCTGTATTGAGCACCTGCTATGGCAGAGCCCTGTGACAGCAAATTCCTCCCAACTTAGCTGCAGGGCCAGGGTCCCACTGGTCACCCCGAGGGTCTGCACCCCTGCCCCTTGCCCCCTTGGTTTTCTGTCTCTCTCACCTCTGCCTTGGTCCTGTGCATGGCTCTGTGGCCAGCATGTTGAACAGCTCCTGGCATTCAGAGGTGCTCAGTGAGGATCTGGGGGACAGTGAATGAATAGGAAGTCAAGCTGAGGGAGGGTGCTGGCCAACAAGGCTTTGGGGGCCTGACTGCCCCAGCAGCCTACCTTGGCCAGTGACATTGACCCCACAGCAGCCATGTCCTTCCCTTCACCAGCCTCAGTTTCCCATTTCCTCTTGATGATCTGGGAGGCTTCTCCCACTGATGCCCTCTGACTATGAAAGCTGCTTGTGAGAGGGTGGGCACCATGTTTCCAGAATGTTCTGAGGCCTTGAGGCAGCCTGCAGTACAGAGGCAGGGAGAGGGTGCTGAGCCTCTGTGTTCAGGGTGCCCAAGTGTCACATGAGTACCCAAAGGGTGGAGGGGCTGAGGGTGGGTAAGTGGGCTTCCTCAGCGAGGGGCATATTGAAGGGAGCAGGAGGCAGTGGGTGGGGACCCCAGGGTCCTGCCACCACACCCAGAGCTACAGGACTGTGGAGGGGCCCTCCTCCTCATGAGCCAGCCCAGAGTGGCCATGGGCTGGGTCAGGCCCTGCCACCAACCAATAAACAGGCCTCACGTCTTTCCTGCTGTGCTGGCCCTGGGCCCTCACTCCCCCTCCCAGCCTATCCCTGGCCTCACCTGGGGGCCTGGTCACCCTCCCTCCTCTCTGCTCTCCACTCCAGCCTGCCCCTCCCCAGCCCCCACCCCTCCCCAGCTCTTGTCCTGCCTCAGCAATCCTTGATCGGGCTCCTGCACAGTTCAGGCCCTCCCCAAGGGCCCTGCCCTGCTCCTCCCCCTGGTGCTGAGAGTCCCCCCAGGGGACTTCCAAGGTCTTTGGTGCTCAGGTACCTACAGTCACGTAAAAATGTGCACAAAGTAAGGAGCACAGTAGAATGGGTGCGTTTGCGCCTGTCTCCACCACCCCAGCTCAGGGCAGTTCTGTTTACCCTCCCAGACTCCCTGAAGCAACACCCCCACGTCACCTATTTCCACCCGAGACCTCTGGCTCATGACCTTTCTTCACTCTGAGGTTTGTGCAGGGGAGGTGGACATGTCTGGCTCGGTCCCTTCTGCTGCTTCTCAGGATAATGGGCCAAGCCACTGCCGGGGAGCTTTCAATCTTCTTATGAATAAGTGGGGTTTTAAGATATCTGAAATTTTAATTCGTAATTCTTTTTTTAAGAGAGGAACATAGAGAGAGAGAGAGAGAGAGGATCTATTTTATTATTTAGTTTTTCATTTGACCTTCATTGCTCTGAAACTTCATTGTGTATGTGGCACGGGCATCCTCACACATGCCAGGTGAATGCTGTAATGAGCCACCGCTCCAGCCCCCATAATTCCTTTTAATGCTCAAATTGTCCTGTTAAAAGTAGAACATGGGGGCTGGAGCGGTGGCTCAGTGATTACAGCACTTGCTTGGCATGTGTGAGGATGTGGATTCAAATCCCAGTGCCACATACACAACAAAGTTCAGACCAACGGAAATCAAATGAAAAAGTAAATAAAATTTATAAAAAATAATAAAGTAGGACATGGATAGTACAAGGAAGTAATTTTAAGACAAAATAGATAAGGATTTTACTCTAACATTTCCAAAGTTAGAAATATATATAATATATATCTTTTCAAAATAACAAGACAGGAGCTGGAGCAGTGGCTCAGCAGTTGGAGCCCTTGCCTGGCATGTGCCAACGACTCATGTTTGAACCCCAGCACCACATACACAACTCAGTGTCAGGGAAACAAAGACCAGATGAGAAAATAAATGAAATTGATTTTCTGGTTTTTTTTTTTCTCTCACTCTCTCTCTCCCCTCCTCTCTCTTAAAAAAAAAAATAAGACAGCCTGCCCTCGTGAGGGTTCTGTATCCACAGATCCAACCAACCCCAGTTGGCAAATACCTGGAAAGCAAGCTGTGCCTATATTGACCACGCAGAGGCGCTTTCCTCGTTGCTGTGCCTTCAGCAGGACAGCGTAGCACCTGCTCCCATGCATTTGTGTTGTGTCTGGTATTAGAAGCCTTGTAGAGATGATCTGAAGCATACAGAGGGTGCACCTGGGGCGCACACCTGTGCCACGCTGTTTCAGGTAAAGGATTCGAGCATCTGATTTTGATGGGGGCGGAGCAGTCCCCCTGGGGATTCTGAGGGATGACTGTACCAACTTGTTACTAGCAGTATAGTTCCTGGGGTTCCTTTTACCCATCAGTGACACTACTGACCATGCTGCTGCCGCGGGTGGCTGTCCCACAGCAGACTTCAACGCATCAAAGGACACCGCTTCTGCTAGCGTGCACAGTATCGGGAGGCACGGCCTTACATCCATATCATTCTCTGGTGGATCTCTGGGTTAGTTCCTAGCAGCGTGAAAGGGTGTCTGTACTTTTGCTAATATTGTCAGAAATTCCCCCCCGGGTGACCGGGAAAGCACCTGCCGCCCGGGCCTCTCCTGCAGAGTATGCCGTCACACGTCTGGATTCGCGCCAATCAGATAGCCGCAATGGTCTCAGAGTGTACTTTTAATCTGCGTCCCACTCCTTACCAGCAAGGTTGAGCATTCTTTCACAGATGCAAAGGCCCGAATCGCCCTTCCTGTGTCCATGCCTTCTGTCGCCGTCCTCGCCTCGTTCTACATGTTCTTTATGGATGAGCGATCATCCTTTGCCTGGGATGGACGTTGCAAATACTGTCTTGCTGGTGGTCTGCCTCTCTTACTTGGCTGATGATGGTTTTCTCTTCCCTTTGCCTACTCTGGATTCCAGGCCACGTGTCCGCACTTATGGACTCCGCCTGGCTTTGCTTGACTTTTACACGTAAGCCTGTGACCCACCTGGAAGTTAGTCTTGGGCACGGTGTGAAAGGGGCCTGTGTAGCCTTGGTCTTTCCCCATGGCTCTTGCTCCTCCCACGTGCTTACTAAAAGCTCTTCTGCCTCCCTGGTCAGAGGTGCAGGTACTCTCCAGTGCTTTCACCCAGAAAGTTTCCTGCTGGGTGCCCCTGTGATTCCCCTAGCTTGTTGGTGCCCTCAGTCTCACCCATACCACCACACCAACCTGCTGGGTCTTCTTTCAGCAAACCCAGCTAGGCCCACCTCCCCTCTGCTCCCCATGGCAGAGCTGATGGCCCAGGGCATTGGGTGAAGACCTGTAGCTACCCTCCCCTGACCAGCAGAGGAGTCATAGCTGAGTTCTGCCTTCTGGCTGGGGAGGGGAGGGGTTGACATCAGCCTGTCTTTCTCTTTGCAACCCCACACCCCAAACGCCAGTGCGGGCTGCCAGTGCCATCTTTGCCACCACAGGGCTCACCTCCACACTCACCCCCACCCACGCCCATGGAGGTGGCGACCATGAGGTGCCTGTCAGCCCAGGTTCTGGGGAAGGGAGGGAAAACATGAGAAGGAGAACCAGGAGGACCAGGTACCCATACCCAAAAGTCCCTGAATGGCACAAACATTTCTCCCTTGACTGCCCAGAAAGCTGGCCCTGCCATGCCCAGCAGTCACATCCACCACCCAGCCCCCACCCCAGGCTCCAGCTGCGCTGTCCCTGACCGTCTTCTGCTGACAGTGCTTTCTCACCTCCCCAGTTCCTCCGCCTTAATGGGCAGTGACTCCAACACATTCTCGCCGGTTAGTGGTTAGTACGTATCTCTGGGCACCCAGGGGGCGCTCAGAGTGTTGGCCAACACATCCTCATCCCCACTTGTGCCTCAGGACGCCCCTCGCTACCCCCTGCCTGCTACTCCCTCCCTGGAACTGCTCAGAGGGCAGGAAAGGGTTCCTGTGTCCTAACCCGCCCTGTGTGCGCAGTTCGCAGCGGTGGCACCTGCTGGCCCCGGGCTTTCCTTCCCAGTGCTTGGCCGGGGACCTCCTGAGTAGGTCAGAACAGGCGGGAATCAGGAGCTGGGTGGAAGCACGTGGGCGACAACCGGGTGCAGCAGGAGAGCGCAGAAGGCTGAAGGGTGAACAGGTGGGCACCGCGGCGCTCCGTTCAGGGAGCGCTCGGCGGGCGGGGCGGGGCGTCGGGAGGGGCGGGGCCTTCAGTCCCCGGGGGACCGGCCAGAGGCCCCCGCCCCCTCCGGCCCCGCCCCTCCCCCGGGCGGGGCGGGCAGCGGCCCCCGGTGGCGGGGCTGGCAGCCTCTGCCGCCCGCAGTGTGCCCCGGCGCCCGCCTTCGCTGCAGCTCCGGTGCAGCCCGGGCCGCCCCCACCCCCGGGCCCTGCCTCACTATGGCCGCGGCCTCCTCCCCGCCCAGGGCCGAGAGGAAGCGCGGGGGCTGGGGCCGCCTGCTGGGCGCCCGGAGGGGCAGCGCGGGCCTGGCCAAGAAGTGCCCCTTCTCGTTGGAGCTGGCCGAGGGCGGCCCGACGGGCGGCACGCTCTACGCGCCGGTCGCGCCGTCCGGCACTCTGGGGCCACCGTCCCCCACGCCCCCCGCCTCGCCCCCGATGCCCGCGGTCGTCGCCGACCTCGGCCCGCGGCCGCGGGTGAACCTCGACCCGCGCGTGTCCATCTACAGCACGCGCCGCCCGCTGCTTGCGCGCACCCACATCCAGGGCCGCGTCTACAACTTCCTCGAGCGCCCCACGGGCTGGAAGTGCTTCGTCTACCACTTCGCAGTGTGAGTACCACAGCGACGCCGCCCGGGCTGCAGGGAGCCTGGTCCCTGGGGCAGCTGGGAGTGAGGAAGGGGTTAACGGGGAGATCAAACAAGACCAGGTGCTGTCCCCTGAAGTTCAGGGACGCTGCTGGGGGTGGAGGGTGCCGGTAGGAACCTCCTCCCAGGCTTGTGAAGGGGAGGCAGCTGGGGAGGGGGTGCCCCAGGCCAGAGGTCTGCACCTCTCCTCCCCCCAGGGCTGTCAAGGTGTAAACGCTCAGGGGTGGCGTGGGATGGGGAGCAAGCTGGAGGAGCTCACCCTTGGGTGCAGTGAGAGAATGCCCCAAGGTTGGCAGGGAAAGTGGCCTCATGAGCCCCCAGAGCAAGGGGTCCTGATGCTCCCACCTGTGGAGGCCCAGTAGGTCTAAGTCTGGAGGACTCCAGGACAGGGATGGGTGGGGACAGCAGGTACACTGGCCTTGCCTGAGGGTTCAGCTTGCAGGTGTACAGCATACCACAAGGCCTTGTTAACCCAGCTCGTGAAAACCTGGATGGGTGCAGAAGGAACAAGGGGCAGGTTTTTTGGCATCCATCAAAGGCAGCTGCACTCCCAGGGGAAGCAGGGCTGGCAGCAGCACCTGGCCCTGCTGCTACCAGGTGGTTCCCACTGTGATAGGTGTGACTCAGGCTTGGCACTTGATTTCTCAAGGACAGGGGCACAGGAAGTTACCTCCCAGAAGGGTCAGGCTGCACTCCTTGCTGCCTCCACTCCCATCCCCCG
Source organism: Aplodontia rufa (assembly GCA_004027875.1). Taxonomy (NCBI): domain Eukaryota; kingdom Metazoa; phylum Chordata; class Mammalia; order Rodentia; family Aplodontiidae; genus Aplodontia; species Aplodontia rufa. The sequence continues at coordinate 9,255 of PVKS010007071.1, read as the reverse complement.
TGGCCCTACTTCCTGGCTGCCCAGCCAGTGGCTTCTTGGTATCTTGCCAACCTCTGGCCTGTGAGTCTGCTCAGATGTCCCCTAGTCAATTGCTGTGGGACTCCTTTGGGGTTACATGGGGTGACCTCCTGGTGGCTTCCCATGGATGGGGTGTGCTCAGCCTTGTGCCCTGGGCTGGACGTAGGAGGGTGCCCAGGGGCCTGTTTACCCTACTGGTAGTTGTCACCAGGGCCCCCGCAGGTTGCAGCAGGAGCTGGCTCAGGTAGCTGCCTTCCTTGTGAGAGAGGTAGGAACTTTCATAGCAAGAAGGGCACGTTTCAAGGCTCTGCCACAGCAGTGGCTAGTCTGGGGGTTTGGGGAACCCTGTGTGCCATGACCCCAAGGGACCCCAACTGAGTCCAACCCTGCTGTGCACATGTTCAGCAAACACCTGATGGGCACACTGTCTGCATGGGCTGCTGCCTCCCAGCACTGCATCCCAAATTCCCTGTGATGCTGGAGGTGGGAGAGGCAGTGTGGACCCCCAGTGGATGCAGGAGAATACTCTGCCCTGCTTCTTCTTGGTCCAGGAGCCCCGCCTGCCAAGGCAAGGTGCCTCCGAACGCTCTGAGTGGCATCTCAGGATGCAGGCCAGCGTGTGAGCATCGCTAAGGAGCAGCGACAGAGTGTTGCGGCGCAGGCGGAGGAGGAGGGCTCGCAATGCCCCAGAGGAAGTCTCTGCTTACACTGCGCTTTCTTCCTGATTAGGATTGTTCGGCCCTCGGAAGTTTGCTCAGCGGAGCCTGCCTTCCCGGAGGCAGGGCAGAGGCGGCTTCTGGGGCAGCCGAAGGCTCCTGTGATGTGGAGGGGTATGGGAAGGGATGCCTCTGTGAGGTGGCCATGTGGCAGTGGGCCAGTCCTTTCCAGCTTCTGGCCCCTGGCCCTGTGAGGGGCGTGGCTGGCCCTGGGGAGTCCTCATGAACATCCCCACCATCTTGGGCCACAGGTGGACCCTGGCAGGGTGGAGCATGTGGCTTGCCTGGGACCTGAGAAGGGGTCCCCTTATCCTGTGTCTGCAGAGGGTGGCCAGTGTCCTGAGGGAAGACCTAGCTTGGAGCCAGGGTGCCAAGGGGCTAGGGCCTGGCTGTGGCCTTGTGAAACACCGTGGTCAGTGCTGGCCGGGCCCTGAGGATGCAGCGTGAAGTAACAGATGAGGTGGGAAAGAGAGCAGGCTCTGTACTTGATGAGGTGGACTGTGGAACGGAGGGACATGGTTTCTGGACCCAAGGAGGCTAAGCCTGCCCTAAGAGGGGAGGGTCCCCTGTGGGGAGCAGGGTGCTCAAGGTAGGAACTGGCATCCTGCAGGCCTGGACATGCATTCCCTTGTGCAGCTGGGGAAACAGGCCCGGACATCCTGTCCCCTCCTTGGGGAACCCCTGCTCCGGCCCAAGGAGAGCAGCCCTTCCTGTGTCCGCTCCGGCCTTCCCTGGCTGGCCAGGGAGCGGGACGCAGCATCGGGCACTGCCCTTTGCCTTCTGGGGCTTCCTCTCCCCTCTTGCCCCCAGGCCTCTCTCGTGGCCTTTACATCCCCGCTGTAGGGTAGCTTCCTCCTAGGCTGAGGGCACAGGGGCCAGGTAGGTCCAAGCCACCTTGCTGGGCCTTGGCAGAGTCTCCCCTACTCTGGTTGCTGAGCTGTTTGGAATCCTGCTGTGGGATTCCAAAAAAACTAAGGGTGAGGCAGAGTGGAGCTGTCCCCCTCCCTGGCCCTCAAACCCAAACTGAGCTGGCTCAGCTCTCCTGTCCGCAGGTTCCCAAGAACTCTCCAGTGTCTTTTGGCAGCACCTCATAGTATGCGTTAATCATTGATGGAGCTTGCAGCTGCGCCTGGCAGTTTACTGGACTGGTCCAGCTGCTTTTCCAAAAGCAGAGGCCACATCACCCTGACTGGCCCAGAGAGGCCACCATGCAGTTGTCCGCAGACCTGAGCAGGGAGATGGACAGAGGGTGGAGGTGGCCAGCTGAGACAGCTACAGGGCTGGGCTCAGGGAATGGGGCCATCTGGGTGGCCAGGTCTCTGCCTCTGTCCCCTTCAAACTCTTCCACCTGTTCCTCAGCCCTGGATTCCAGCTGAAACTGATTTCCTCTTGGGGTTTCCTTGTGCCGCCTCCTCTGGGGCCTGGTCCCTTGGTCACCTCCCCTGGCTGTCCAGAGACCCCTCACCTCTGCTGCACAGCTAGCCCAACGCTTCTGGAGATGCTGCCGCCCATGTGCTGAGCAGCCCTGCCTTGGCCTGGCCCCAGTGGGATGAGCATGGGCATCTTTTGTGCCAGGGCTGGGTAGGGAGCAGGGGCAGTCCAGGTGGCAGAGGACCGTGAAGCCTCCTGCAGAAGGGCCTCCCTGGCCTGCTCTGAGCCTGGGGTCAGGAGGATGCCTGGGGACCTGCATCCTTTCAGGGCTGCCTGGCTGGAGTGAGCTGTGTCCAGCTAAGTGCAGGTGGAAGCAGCCAGTCTAGGCAGGACCACTGGACTCCCCCATGGTGCCAGAGTGACCACCCCACAGCTCTCCTTTTCTGAAGGGGCCCAGTGTCCTGGTGCTGGCACAAAAGCCAGCCTCTGAGTTTGCTCTTCTGGGTGAAGCATCCTTGTGGGGTGGTCAGACAGGGCCTGCAGTCCCCGGGATGGTGTCACCAGGGAGGCCTGGCCAGCAGAGCCACACTGGGGAGCCAGGTTTCAAGCAAGGGCTGCGGGCTCATACACATGAGCCAAGCAAGGCCCCTGCCTCGGTCTGCCCCCATCCTCCTCGACTGATCAATGGACTCAGATGACCCCACAGCCCTTTTCAGCACTGATGTTCCCAGACAGCTGATGGCTCCTGCGTGCTTTGGTCCATCATCGAGAATGGTGAACCACAGTGTGGGCAAGGCTGTTGATGGTGGTCTCGGAGGGGGATGTTCCAGGAGCCATGGGTATGTGGCTGGTGTGGGGGAGTGTGCAGAGGAAATTTCCCGCAGCCTCTGCTTCTGACAAGTCGCCAAGGCAATGTGAGCCACCACATGGGCTGCTTAGCGCCATGGGTTTGGTGACAGAGCTGTGGGGTGGCTTCACCCTGTGCAGGAGGCTGGTGCCTTGGAACCTGAAGGTGTGGGATGGGTGGTCCATGAGTGACCATGGCCCCCAGTTACCTTGGTAGTCTGTGCAGGGTCCCCGCAGGTGCAGGGGACATGTGTGTCCCACATCTCCTCCTGGCGGGCATTCTTTTCTCTCCTGTGGCCATTGAGCATGAGAAAACCCAGGTCTAGGGGCAGGGCTACCGTGGTGGGCAAGGCATTGGGAGGAGGCTGAGGCTGCTCTGCTATCAGCTGAGGGACCAGAGTGACGCCAGGGGACCTGATTTTACATGTGCTTCTGAGCACGTGAAAGGACTTGGCTTTTGTGGATGTTTGTCTTCTGCTGCCCTGCCCGAGCTGGTCCCCTTCTCTAGGCTCTGTGTGGCTGCTGACCAGGTCAGGGGACCTCCTGGCTCTTCCCAGCAGCCCTGGGGAAGGCTGGAGGGACACAGCAGTGCTGAGGTCATGAACAAGGTCCATTGTCAGCCCAGAGCAATCCTTGGCTATGTGTAGCTGGGAACCCTGGGCTCAGAGAGGGCAGGCTACCTGTCCAAGGCCACACAGCTGTGCCCAAGACCATGTGACTTCGAAGCCAGGAGCCTGCTGCCCACATGGCCTCTCCATGGCCAGAGCCTCCCAGGCCCGCTCGCCCACCTTGGAACCATGTCAACTTTTGGTGGCTCGGCTGTGTGAGGAGAGAAAGCCCCTGGGCAGGAGGAAGTTGCCTCCAGAGGAGATGGAGCCTAGCCCAGTGCAGATGGTGGGAGGCCCTCTTTAGGTTCCTTTCACCTGGCTGCTTCCTTTCTCCAGAGCTGCTGCTGAACCTCAGCTGGGCCCCTCCTGTAGGAAGCTGCCCCTGACAGAGCAGGGAGTCTTCATTAGCAGCTCCCCTAGCCCTGGAGTGCCAGTCCCTCAGCCACTCTGGCCTTCTTGGGGTCTTAGCGCTTCTGGGAGTCTGAGGGTCTGTGCAGGCGGGCAGTGCTCCATGGAGCAGCCTGGTTCCTCTGGAGGGGTCTCCAGGTGTCCAGCCACAAGAACCCTTCCTCACCTTCTGCCAGCTCTGACTCCCCCTCCTCGCCACAGGCTGCTGCCTGGCCACTCCAGCCTCACAGAGAGGCCAGGCCTCATGACACCTGCTGTGGGTATTTTTATCCAGTGGCATTCCTGAGCTTGGGAACAGCAAGCAGAAGCTGCAGGGACCCATCGGGGACAGTCCTCAGGTCCTGCCAAGGAGTGTTCTGGACTGGCTTCTGTCTTGGCCACTGTCCTGGCTGGGGTGTGGTGGATGCGAGGTGGAAACTGAGTCCACATCTGGCCATCTGCTGGGAAGTCCTGAGCCCTGGTTCAGGGTATGGGGGCTGAACAGATGCCATCTGGATTGGTGCTTGCATGAGGGCCTGGGCAAAGGCAGCGTGTCCTGGAGGTGACTGGACCCCTCTACAGACACATGGTGTCTGATAAATGCCGGCCTGTACGTCTGCATGGCTAAGCTGCAGGAGGAGCTGCTCTACGCATGCGCACACACACTCACCCTCCTCAGTAGACACATAGCAATAATTCATGTCCATGGGGCCATGTGGCTTTTCCGTCAGTGAGCAGCGTGTGCTGATCAGGGAACTGGCACGCCCACCACCTCACACATTCACCTGCCAGTGGTCACGAAGTACAGCTGCCATGTCACCCTGCCATGCCATGGAACATCAGGAGCAATCCCTCCTCCCCGGCTGTGTCCTGTGCCCCTTGGCCATCCCCTCTCCAGCCACCCTCCCCATGCCTTCCCAGGCTCTGCGGCCCCTCTCCCACTCCCTGCTTCGGGTTCCAGTTTTAAGCTTCTGTGTAATGAGAGCACAGAGCACCTGTATGTGTGCCTGACGTGTGTCCCTTGCAGATGACAGGATCATCCTTTCTGTGGCTGAGTACTATTCCATTTTGTCTGTCTGTGGATGGACATCCCCAGTGGCTCCTCCTCTGGGCTGTGCTGAACAGTGCTGCAGCATGGGTGCGGGTGTCTCACGGACATGCTGATTTCACGGGGTGGGTGGGTCACCTGCAGCTCTGTTTGAGACCCTCCACGCTGCTCCTGTGATGGCTGTCCTAGTGGACATCCTCAGGAGCTGTGTATGAGATCCCTTCTCTCCACATCCTCACCTGCATTTATTATTCTTTGTCTTTTTGTTTTTTAGATGATTGCATTAGTATTACTTGGATTCTTGTTGCCTGTCTCCCTGTCTTCCCTCTGTCCCCGCTCAGGACAGTCTGAGGAGAGTGGGCACCTTGCTGTGGTTCTGATTTGTATTCCCCTGTTAGTGATGCACATTTTCCCATGCGCTCATGGCCCTGCTGCATGCTAGTTTGGGAAATGTGTGTTCACTTTCTTGCGTTATTTTTGCTGTTCAGGCTTTTGAGTTCTATGCGTTCTGGAAATCGATCCCTTGTCAGATGGACAGTTTGTGAATATTCTCTCCCATTCTCTGTGTTGCCTGTTCCCTGCCGATGGTTTCTTTGGCAATACGGATGCTTTTCAGTGTGATAAGATTCCGTTTGTCAATGTTTGCCTTTGTTGCCCAGAGCATCTTCGCTGGGCTCCATGTCTGGAAGGATTTCCCCAGTGTTTTCTCCTAGTAGCTTCCTCTTTGGAGGTAAGTCTTTGATCCACTTTGCAGTGACTCTCATATGTGGTGAGAGATGGGGCCTTGTTTCTTGCGCACGTGGATGCCCTGTTTCCGCCACCAATTGAAGAAACTTCCTCGCCCGGGTCCACTTCCTGCCTTGGTCAGCGTCAGCTGGCTGTGAAGGCATGGATTGTATCTGGGTCCTCTGTTCTGTTCCACTAGTCCATGGGTCTGTTTTCATGCCACACTGTGATATTGTGGTCACTGTAGCTCTGGAGTGTGTTTTGAAGTTGAGTGTTACAATGTCTCTGCCTTTGCTATTCAGAGTCCTTTGTGGTTCTATACAAATTTTAAAAATGATTTTTCTACTTCTGTAAGCAATGCCATTGGTATTTTAATCAGAATTGTATTGGATCTTTAGATGGCTTAGGTAATGTGTACATTTTAACAATAGTAATCATTCTAATCCATGAACATGGGATACCGTTTTTTGGGGGGGTTTTTTTTGGTATCTCTTTTCAGTTTATTATTTTCACTGTAGGGATTATTCATCTATTTGGGTACATTTATTCGTCATCGTTATTTTATTTTTGCTATTGTGAATAGATTGCTTTCTTGATTTCTTTCAGCAATTTTGTGATTGATATGTAAAAAGGCTGATGAACTCCGTACATTGATTTCATACCCTGGAACTCTATCTACTGAATTTGATGATCACTTCTAGCAGTTTGTGTGTGTGGAGCCTTCAAGTTTTTCTCTCTGTAAAGCCACAAACTTCTAATACAGCATTGAACAAGAGCAGTGAACATCCCTGTCTCGTTCCTGACTTGGGAGGAAATGATTTCAGCCTCCCCATTCAGTATGACTTTGGCTGTGGGTTGGACAAATACGAACTTTACTGGGTTGAGGTACATTCCTTCTAAACCTAATTTTGGGAGTTTTTTTTTTTTTTATCATGAAGGTTGTTGAAATTTATCAAATGCTTTTCTGCAGCTGTTGAAATGATCATATGGTTTTTGTCTTTCTGCTGATGTGTACACATTTATTAATTTGCAGATGATGAAGCATCCTTGTATTGCTGGAGTGAATCCACTTGATCATGGTTTGTAATCTTTTTTATGTGCTGTTGGGCCAGTTTGCTAGTATCTTTGTTGAGAATTTCTGCCTCTCTGTTCATCAGGGATACTGGTCTGTAGCTCCTTTTGGGGGGCTTTGGTCAGTGTCGGGGTGCTGGTGGCCTTGTAGGATGAGCTTGGGGGGCTTGGCTTTGCCGGGAGAGTTGATGATGGATTCAGTCTAGTTACTTGTCATCGGTCCATCATGGCTTTCTGTGTCTGTGTGGTTCAGTTTTTGGTGGGTTGTGTCTGCCTGGAAATGCATCCATTTCTTCTAGGTGTTTAGCTGTGAGCAGAGTCCCCTGACGATCCTTAGTGTTTCTCTGCTTTCCATCTGCTGTTTACTTGGCTCTTCTGTGGTTGTCTTTTCCCCCCTTGGTTAGTTTGACTAAAATTTTGTCAGTTTTGTTAAACTTTTCAAAACCCCAACTTTGTTGCGTCGATTGTATTTTTAGTCTCTGATTCATGTGTGCACTCTTCTTTCTGATCTCCTTCTTTCTACTAGTTCGGGGTTAAGTGTGTTTTTGGATTTCTGGTTCCTTGATCGGCATTGTCAGGCTGTCTATCTGAAACCTTGTTTTCTTATTTCTTTGAGAGTGGGCACTTGTTGCAGGAGCCTCCCTCTAGAGCTGCTTTGGTCCCCTGGGTGGTACTTTCACTTCCATGTAAGATGTTTTAAAACTTCCTGTTCGATTTCTCCATGAGCCCTGGGCCACTCAGGGGAAAGCTGCTTGACTGCAACGTGGTTGTGCAATTCTTGACGTTCCTCTTGTGGATTTCCAGCTTGATTCCATGTGGCCCGAGAGGACGTGCACTAAGGTTTCTGTTTATGTGTTGAGCTTGTGCTGTGGTCTGCTGTGTTCTCTCCAGGAGAATGTCCCAGGTGCTGATGAGAAGGATGTGTGTTCTGCTGCTGTTGATGAGTGCCCTGTAAAGGTCTGTGAGGCCCTGGGGGGTGGCATAGTTCAACTCCAGCTTTCCTTCCTCTAGATGATCTGTCCTTTGAAGACAGTGGAGCCCCGAGGTCCCCTCAACAGTGTTGGAGCCTCTTTCTCCCTTTAGACCACCAGTCACCTCTGCTCTACATGACTGGGGGCTGCGGCCCTGGGTGCAAATATTTTTACTGTTGTTCTTTTCCTTCTTCTTGTTGATTTGATTGCTTTATCATTATACAGTGATCTTCATCTCTTGCTGCAGTTTTTGACTTACAGTCCAGCGTAGCTTCTCCTGCTGGTCCATTTGCATGAAATTCTCTTTTCCTCGCTTCCCTTTCCATCTGTGTGTGTCTGCTGGTGTGCTGAATTTCTTGCAGTAGCGTATCACTTGGTCTTTTTTTTTAATTGTTGTTTTATTTTCTTTTAACCCACTCAACCAGTCTGAATCTTTGAGTCTTTCTTTTTTCAACAGAGATTGTATGCAGAGGTGCTTCACCACAAAGCCACAGCCCAGCTGTTTGTTTTTTTTTTAATATTTTATTTTGAGACGGGGCTTTGCTAAATTGCTGAGGCTGGCTTTGAACTCATCATCCTCCTGCCTCAACCTCCTGAGCCACTGGGATTACAGGTGTGCACCACCATGCCTGGCACAGCCAGTCTGACTCTTCCTGCTGGAAAATCAAGTCGGTTCTCATGAGGGGTTATTGATGGCACCTAGGCCTTGCTCCTGTCATTCTGCTGATTTTTCTAGCTGTTTTGTACATCCTTTCCCCCTCTCAGTGCCTGTCTTTGTGGTTGGATACCTTTCGCATTCTCTTCCCTGTCTCTCTTACGTATCTGCCCCACTGGTGGGAGCAGATACCCATTTTGGGTGTCTTTTTTTTAAATTAAGAAATTTAGTTATTGTACAATCAAAAATGCATCCAATGAAACTTTATGATATGTATATATTCTTAAAATTAGATTTACCCCCTAGATCCCACCCTTTTCGCCTGCCCTTTCCTCTCTCCCACCAACCCTCTCCCCCGTCCTTCCTGATACATACCTGGGATTGCCCTAGATTATGTGTTGCTACCCCTTTGCTGGGTCCAATACGAGACTGACCACCTTTCACAGGCCTGGATTTAGGTCCAGCATCCACAGATGAGTGAAGGCATTCAACCCTTGACTCTCTGGGTTTGGCTGACTTCACTCAACATGATTTCTTCCATCACCATCCATTTACCTTCGAAGGCTGCAATATCATTGTTCTAATTGTGGAATAGAACTCCATGGTGTATATGTACCATTCATCCAGTGAGGGGCATCTGGGTTGTTTCCGTAGTCTAGCAATAGTAAATTGAGCTGCTATGAACATAGATCTTGCTGTGTCACTATAATGTGCTGATTCTAAATCCCCTGGAAAGATTCCCAGGAGTGGAATAGCAAGGTCGTATTGTGGACTCATCCCTAGCTTTTTGAGGATTCTCCACACTGCTTTCCAGAGGGGCTGTACCAGTCTGCAGCTC
>PVKS010007070.1:46048-74980 GCA_004027875.1 Aplodontia rufa | reverse complement strand
AAAAAAAAAAAAAAAAAAAAAATCATCAAGGACCTAGATGATTTGAGTACTATTAACAACCAACAACATAAGAAAATAATGGATCAGTATCTACACATGAACTTGTACAAACACTAAATCCTCCTTTCTCTTGCTTCAAATTGATACAAGGTAGTAAGGGCAGAAGTGAATCTTTATCATCTTTGCATTCTTAATATCGGATAAAAATACTTGAAGTAGATAGATACTTGCTCTTTGATTGAACTGAATTACTAGATTAGAAACTTGCCATTTTGTGTTCCATACTAGAGTAATGAGGACTTCTTCACTCTTGCCTTTAATTCCTATCCCTTTATTTAAGGAGAACAGTCAAAGTTAAGTTTGTTTGGATCTTTTGTTTGAAGGATAGTACATGCTACTTGAAGGCATTAAATGTCCCTGTGAATACTGATAATAAAACTAAAATCACATAAATGGAGTTGTTTGAAGTGCTGTATTAATTAATGATCCCAAAAGTGAGATGAACAGTATTCTTTAAAAATTCAGAGAATTTTGATTTTAAAAAGCTACAAAAAGGATAATTGAATCCTAGACAGGAAAACTATTAATATAATATTATACATTTAGGGATACACTGCAGAAGGACATTGAGAGAAAGAGAATCAATTTTAGTTTTTCATGTGGCTTTCATTGCTCCGACACTTAGTTGAGTTCTGGGAGCTAGAATTCAAACCCACATCCTCATGCATGCCAGGCAAGCACCATAACTGCTAAGCCACCACTCCAGCTCCCTACATTGCATCTTTAAATTAAATTACTTGGTATTTAAACACTGGTATTTAATAAAGTCTTTTACTGAAATTTAGCTGATTTTTATCAGACTTGGAAGGTAATGTTGAAGTTGAGTTACTGAAAATTGAAGGGAACTTTTGAATAGACTGTTGCAAGGAGAGAAGGACCTTATTTTATATAAAATCATTAAATAATATGCCCACCTCTTGCTAATTGTAATGTAGCATAGAACATGAAATGATATACTTTTAGGGGGAAATAGTGTAGAATAGTGAAAAAAGTATGAGATTAAGACAATTTAGGTTTGAGATCTGATTAAACAGCTGGGACATCTCAAGCAATTCAGTTAAGCTCTCCTGACCTTCCTAAAGCACTGTTAGGATTAAATGAAAATGTATCTAGGAGAGAGCCTGGAAAACTAAAAGTGTAGTTTATTTGTTGTTTGTTTTTTTGAGAGAAGACAGTGAGAGAGAGAGAGAGAATCAATTTTTATTGAGTTTTTCACATGGCTTTCGTTGCTCTCACACCTAGTTGTGTACATGAGTGCTGGGGTTGGAACCCATGTACTTGTGCATGCTGGGCAAGCACCGTAACTTCTGAGCCACCACTCCAGCCCTGTATTTTTTTAATTATTATTATTTCAAAGCTAGGTCTAATCTCCCAAATACTAGCTGAGTTTACTCATGAACTACTTTCTAGGAAAAGTGAAAGGATATGAATTCGTTCTAAAATGTAATAAAACCTGCCTTTATGGAACACTTAACTGAATAACAGGTATTATAAGTTTTTTGTTTGATTTTGTTTTGTGGTGCTGAGGACCAAACCCATATCCTCACACATGCTAAGCATTCTACCACTGAGCTACATTCCCAGCCCAATAAGCATTTTTTTTAAAGATAATCAATTTTGTGTATCCTTCTGGTTTTTGTTTCTCCAACACTTAGTTGTGTATGTGGTACTGGGGTTCAAACCCAGGTCCTTGTGCAGCCAGGCAGGCCCTCCAGTCCAACTTCTGAGCCACCAACTCCAGACCCCAATAAGCTTTTTTTTTTTTTTTTTTTTTTTTAAAGAGAGGGACAGTGAGAGAGAAAGAGAAAGACAATCCATTTTATTTAGTTTTTCATATGGCTGTCATTGCTTGGACACTTGGTTGTGTATGTGGTGCTGGGGTTCTAAATGAGAGAAGCATCTTTAATCAGTCATTCACACATGAAGGGGAGAGGTAGAGGTTTTGTGACCTGTTCACATTCACTAAGCTGGTGTGCCATTGTCTATCCAGAGTCTGGTGTTCTCAATCATTACTCTACCAACCCTTTGTGGAAGAAAGAATAGATGGATGTATGCATGTAAAATATTGTAGTGTATGATTGTCTAAAGTGCTTTTTATACTTCAGAAAGAGGAGGAGATAACTATGTATTTCCTAAAAGAGGGACTTGATCCAAAGAGGTAAATATTAGAGAAGACCTGGAGATTAACCAACCTAACATGAAAACAGCCGGAAATAGTAATTGATTGGAACCTAATCTTGCGTATAGTTTTTTTGCTTGTAGTTTCCTTTGAACTGAGCCTTAAATGATTCGTTTATGGTAGCTATGATAATGAGTTTATTCCTATGCTTTTTATTATTTTTGATTTCCATACAGCCTTTCATACACACACATTCTCTGCTTCTCCAAGTGACCTTGTTTGTTACTCAGGTAACTCAGGGAGGAAGGGATAAGCTAGGAAAGTTTTCTAAGGTTATTTAAGGAAATATCTGATCAGAAATAGAAGAAAAACAAGACATGTTTAGGGATGATGAAGTTTGGTAGAAGGTAGTTCATGATTTAATGTAAAAAGGAAAAGGAATTGTTTTATCAGGCCAAGGGGTTCCATTTTCTTGAAGGCAAAAATTGCTGTGCAATTTTCAGCACCCCTCTCCTCATTTTTACTAAAAAATATATGTAATGATTTCCCAGTAGGATCCTTTTCCTTTTCAAAACAAAATCCCTGGGGGCAAGGGACAGATTTTTAAAGAAGGTTATACCAAAAGGACTACCAGAAAGTGAAAATGTGCGTATGGTTGGTTGGTTGATTTGTTCTTTGGGTTTCTGTGGTGTCAGGATCCAACCCAGGAAACATCAGGATTGCTGAAGAACAAGTAGTCTGCCACTGAGCTACAGCCACAGCTCCATAGTGCAGTTCTGATGTTTGTATTTGAATTTTCTTAAATCACCACATAGATATATGTATTTAGGTATACATATGTGATTTATGAAGTAAATGAAAGCTATAATAAGTTTATTTTCTGAGAAACACCTCTGTCAAAAGTCAGTAGGAACTTGAAATAAATATACTAGATGTTAGTACAGAACAGTATTATACACTGCCCCTATCTTGCATACCATCTTTCATTCTCTTAGCATTTTTCTGCTGATTATTATCATGGCCATTCAGGTAAGTCTCTGCCTTCGGTCTCCTTGTATTACTTGATGTGTTCCCATCAGTATAACATGTATATCTGATGTGTTCCTCCTCTGCCCAAAATTCTTTGCGCCTACAAGATTAGCTCCCTTGCCTGACAATGAAGGCTTCTTTCTGCCTGCCTTATCCCCGGTTCTGCCTTCTAGTCTCTTGAAGCTCTCACAATACTGAACTAGCTTTCGTTTTCTCACTGTGCCATTCTGTACTCTTCATTCCCTACTTCTGCCTTGTAGTGTTTTACTCTCTTTTCCACCTGGCAAAATCAGTTTTGGTGGGGGGGGCTCAATCCAAATGCTTGTGAAGCTTTATTTACTGTAAGCAATAAAGCTGTCTCCTTTGTATGCTCCCACTGCTTTGTATGCTTGCTTTCATTAAAGCAGTTACCTTATACCAGTGTTGCTTTCATGAGTGTTTTCCCTCTAGACTGAGCTACTTGAGGTCAGAAAAGCTTATAACTCTTACACTATCTGAAAGTAGTGCCTGTCCCTTTATGGGGAGTTTAACATTTGAATGGATAAAGCATTAGGTTGAACTTCTCATATTGGTAAAATGCTATTAGGCCCATGGAGCGATTAAGCTAGGAACACTTGGGACAAAGGGGAAAACAGCATCTGTTTATTTTCCACCGGACCATTCACCTCTCAACATAAACAGAGTCATCTAGTAAGTCCTTCTCAATGCTTAGCTTATAGTATATTTCCTTTTATTTAATTTATAGCTTGTGTGTGGAGGCTACTGGGGATTGAACCCCCAGGGCTGCCGCAGAGCTGTATCCCCAGCCTTTTTTTTTTTTTTTTTTTTTTTGAGGCAGGGTCTCCTTAAGTTGCTGAGGCTGGCCTTGAACTTGGGATAAACCTGCCTCAGCCTCCCAAGTAGCTGGGATTACAGGTATGTGCCACCACACCCGGCTTAACAAAACTCTATTCGTTCACCCTATTTTAGTGTTTTGTGATTCCCCACACCTCTCTCTAACTATATTGTATGTCAATCCTCTGCCCAGGCTATGAGGTTACTATTCCTGAATTGGGGTTCAAAATTCCCATGAACCAGTCCTTTCTTTCAAAAGCTGGATACTGGAAGAATGGGGGGAAATTGGAAGAAAGGAGGTAATGTGATAGTATAATCCTAACCATTCAAAAAGGTCCAACTCTAACCACTTTCCCCAAATTATGAAAATGTTACTTCACTTGGCAAGGGGTTGTTTAAAGTGTTTGTTCAGATTGATTAAGAATCTGAATCTTGCTGTGTGTAGTGGCACACGCCCTGTAATCCCAGTGATTCAGGAGATTGAAACAAGAGGATTGTGAGTTCAAAACCAGCCTCAGCTACTTAGCGAGTCCCTCTCTCAAAAAATATACATATGAAAAGGGTTGGGAATGTGGCTCAGTAGTTTGAAGTGACCCTGGATTCAATCCCTGCTGCCAAAAAAGAAAAAGAAAAGAAAAAAGAATGTGGACCTTGCTATTTGGAGTGTGTCTGGAACCATCTGGTGGGCCCACATTAGTCCATAAAAGCAGAAAACTTTTCCCAGCTGGGTTTGAGATATGAGGAAGGGGGGAGATATAATTTTGAAATAATAAATTTGGAAATTGAAGCCACTGTAGTAACTTGGTATGGCAGGATTAAAAAACTAAAGCAGGTAATAAGCAAATTAAAGGACAGAAAAAGATTTCTGGACTGGCAATTCTGTATTTACTGTAATAAGTTATTAATATAGAATTCAGTATTAAGCTACTGCTTAAGTTTTTTGTTGCTGCATACAGTTACCATAAATTTAGAGGCTTGAGACAGCACAGGTTTATTATCTCATTTTCTAAAGGTCAGCAGTCCAGACATGGTATGTCTGAATTCTCTATTTTCAGGACCTCACTAGGCTGAAATCAAGGTATTGGGCAGGGTTACAGTTTTCATCTGGGTGTTCATGTACTCAGTCAAGCTCACTGATTATTGACAGAATTCATTTCTTTAGGGTTAGAGAATGGAGACCTCCATTTTCCTTCTAACTCTTAGCTCCTAGAGGCCACTGTCATGAGGTCCTCATAGGCAATTCACAGCAGATTTTTTGCTTTCTCCCCTGTTAGCCAGAACACATCTCTGACCTCTTCCTCCTCCTGAGTATAGCTGTAAAAAACAACAACAAACTGTTAGACTCATGGTTAGGTCAGGCCTACCAGATAATCTGGATAACCAACCTCCCTGTTTTAAGGTGAACTGATTTGGATCATAATTACATCTACCATATCCCTTTCCAAGGGCCCCTAAACAGTGATTAAATGAAAATATTTATACACTAGGGCCAGGAATTGGGATGAGGGGGCATCTTGGAATTCTTCCTGCTATATCTTCTACAAATGTAGGACTGTACTTTTTTATTATTATTATTTAGTAGTAAGTGATGTGCAGCGTCTTGGATTCTTGCCTAAGTAGGAATTTATTTGTTTAGCACATAATGCATTTTCTACTGAAAAATGGGAACAAATGGTAAAGATAAGCCATGTGGTCTTTTTGCCACTATTTAAATGAATCATAGTTTTAAGAATTAGAATAAAAACAAAGCCATGTGGTCTTTTTGCCACTATTTAAATGAATCATAGTTTTAAGAATTAGAATAAAAACAAAGAAACAACTTGGAAAACTCTTGTTTTAGGGTATCCAAGTTATGTTTCTGAAAGCTAGAAAGAGTTGATTTTAAAAAAAAATTTCAGTGTTATTAATGTCTAGGCTCTCTAGCCTCCAAAAGATATTTTAGGTGACTATATAGCAAATCTATAGTATTACGCTATTTTCAGCTCTATGGAAATTCAATCTGCAAAGTCGTATCTTCAGCCTAGGTCTTCTCAGCAACTTCCACTTCACTCCATTGGTTTGTTGCAAGAGCATCGTATGTGTCATGGAACTAGAAAATGATTTTGTTGTTGTTGTTGTTTTAGAGAGTGAGAAAGTGAGAGAATCAACTATATTTAGTTTTTCATTTGGTTTTCATTGCTCTGACACTCAGTTGTGTTCATGGTGCTGTGTTTTGAACCTGGGTCCTCACATATGCCAGGCAAGTGCAATACCAGAGCAAATGATCTTTAACATGATCTAGTGTGGAGGTTTTAAATTTTAGTGACCAGAACCCACAACAGAAATAACATTTCACATTGCAGCTTATGGTATACGTATTTCACTAAAACCTTTGGAACACTTTTTTTTAATGCTGATTGTAGCACTCAAAGTTAATATGGCAACTCATGGTTTGAAGTACACTGAAGGCACTATCATTTCAGTTTCTTTTCTTCCTTTCAACTCTCCTCCTAGTAACAGAGGGCCTTCCTCTTAATTGTTAAGGCTGGGAGACGCTCTCTACCCTGGAAAAGCAAGGCAGGATTTTTGCTATATATATATACTAGATAGGGAAAAGATCAGAGTTCTAGCTACAGCTAAAGGGTTTTATAGCCTCTGCAATTGTGATGTAGAAAGAGAAAAATGAGTTCCTACACCAGCAAGGTAAGTTAGAGACTTTATTTGGGGATTTTTTCCCCCAAATTAAGGTAAAAATACACCTATGGACTTTGTTAAAGCTGCTGTAGTCCTTGATCTCTAAACCTCTGATCTAGAGTTCTGTTCATTGAGTACCTTGAATACAACTTGCCGTTGAGTTTTTATCTGTAACTGTAAGAAAGCAATTGTTAGTTCTTACATTTTAGAGTTATAAAACCTCGTTCAACTTTGAGATTATTAAATCATTTACCCTGCTGTTTGTGTAATACAAAATAACCTCAGTAATACTAGCTAAAAGTCTAATTGATATGACTAGTAAAATTTATTTTTATTTTCTAATCATATTTCTTTGAAAAGGATAATACATTTGTATTGAATATATAGTGAAAACTGTCTCCTCCTTACCCTATCCCTCTCATTGAACCAATTTTATAAGTGTATAATCTAAACAATAAGGAAGTAATATAATACAAAGGGCACCTGTGCCAGTATTTCCACAAATGAGATTGAAGTGGGGGCACAAGATTATTTTGATAGATATTGCAAACTGCCCTCCAGAGAAGGCAGTTTATACTCTGAGCAATGCCCTTTTCCGTACTCTTACTATCAGTGTTATAACATTTCTAATATTTGAAAATCTCATGGGTGGAAAAATGATAGCTCAATTCCTGTGGAAATGAGAATTCCCATCTTCAGAGACATTTGTATGCTTTCTTTACTGTGGGCTGTTTCTCTTGGGTTTTAATGTTTTGATTTTGTTATAAGGGAGGGGAGGGCCATGAGAGAGAGAAATTAACCATTTGTAAGATAAACTGTTCTTTTTTTTTTTTTAATTTTCGTTTTGGTGACTTTTATCATGTAGCTAATATTTTTAAAGTATGCTATAATTTCTAATTTATCAGTACTTTTATGGCCTATGAGTTTTGTGTCACTCTGATTAAAATTCTTCCAATATTTTTAAAAGTATCTTTGCATTTTGAAACAAACTTAATCTGAAATACTTTTTTTAAAAAATACTCTACCTTCCCCACCTCCAAGATTAAAACAAGCTTGTTACTTCTCATTTAGATTGTGTTACGCTTTTTAAAACTACCAGCTGTACAGTGTGTTCATATTCTAGTACTAGTCTATTAGTTGTTTGGAATTCAGAATATATACATTCTGTAGAAACAAATGTTACTATCAGTGAGGTTTCCTAAACTCCTAATCTGAGTTTCAAGTACTGTGTTAAAAGTTATATAAAATTTAGGGAGAAAGAAGTTACTCTCCTGTTTTTAATTGTGTCAGTAGTTTAAAAAGGATTGACTTTACTATCTTCCACTTATTTCTTTCCTTGGTTCTGCAAAACATAAGCGCATGACCCTTCTAGGAAGAGTAGACCTTTCTCCAGGTCTCAGAGGTGGTTCAAGTTCAAAATATTCATTTTCTTTCTTTCCAATGAAACATGTATTGAACACCTGTTCTTAGAAACAGTCATAGGCTAGATATTGTCCTGTGTACCTTTAAGCATATTTCCTTGGTTATTAAAGTACCTGTGAATTAATAAAATATTCTACAGTGTGACTGACAGTTCCTTAATAGTCTCAGAAGCATTTGTTTAGAGAGGCTTGTTTTTTCTTTTTTTAAGAGAGGGACAGTGAGAGAGAAAGAAAGAATCAGTTTATTTAGTGTTTCACATGGCCTTCCTTGCTCTGACATTTCTTTGTATATGTGGTGCTGGGGTACAAAACCACATCCTTGCGCATGCCAGGCAGGCGCCGTAACCACTGATTCACTGCTCCAACTCCTAAAGAGGCTTCTTAATTCAGTTTTTTACTGGTAAAGGTTAAAAGGAGCTCAGCCTGGTGCCTTACACTAATTCTCCCTTGGTCCTTAATAGAATTTGCCCAGTGGTTTTTGTTTGTTTGTTTTGTTTTGTTTTGTTTTTTGTTTTTTTGCAGGATGATCAGAACTGTCTGTTATTAGAAATGTGACTCTTAACAAACAGCCTTTTTTGCCTTCTTGTCCAGAGTATAAACTTATGTAACTGAATAATAGCCACAACTTCTTGAGTATAGAGTATGCACATTTATATTCCTTTCAGATTTTCTTCCTTCTCTCCTCCCATAGTATTGGGGGTTGAACCCAGGGTTGCTCTAACCACTGATCTTTTTAGATTTGCTTCTAGCTAAATTGCCCTGTCCTCAAACTTGAAATAATTCTGCCTCAGCCTCCCAAGTCACTAGGATTACAGATGTGTGCCACTGTTACCAGCTCCTTTCAAATTTTCTGTAAGTCACAAATTGGCCAGTGGAATATGATCTCAATTCTTAGCCCCAAGCAACACCTACTGTGCTGAATGAAGGAGTTTTGCCTGTAAATGATAGGAACATATGGAAGATTTGTTACTCTGATCTTCCAATTCATATTCTGTTGTGGAGCTAAAGCAAAGTGTAACATGTACTTAAAAGTCGTACCACCCTTTTAAACTTACGTAGTTCAGGCATGATGCTGCATGTCAGGAATCCCAGCTACTTGGGAGGCTGAGGCAGGAGAATCACAAGTCTGATGACAACCTGAACAATTTAGCAAGACCCTGTCTCAAAAATAAAAAGGGCTGGGGATGTAGCTCATTGATTGAGTGCCCCAGGGTTCAGTCCCCCACCCCGGGAGGGGGGCTGTAGTTCATTACAGCTGTAAACTTATAGTAGCAGTCTTTAATAAAAGTTTTCACACTTATAGTAGCATAAATTACACTTATTTCTTGATCAAATCATACCCCTTTAGCCTTTTCATACCACATTCAGTTCCCTACGCTAAGTGCATTCTGTGTGGTTTTGTTTTTGGCCCTTCCCCTTCCCCCCCATAGGAATATGACCTTAAAGTTACATCTTTAACCTTGACACACTATGGTTCTTACTTCTTTAAATAGCAACTCCGTTTTGAGTTCCCCTTTTCAAGAAACTAGCTCTAGAGCCAGCAGTGAGATTTTTGAAGTATAATAAAATGAAGAAAAATTCAGACACCCAGGAAAGCTCTTTGAGAAAGAGAGGCACCATCTTGATGTCACCTAATAAGTTCCACAGTTTGTTAGAAGGAGGAACAGAATCTTCATTTGTGACTGAAATCTAAAAGTTCAAAAGTAGGTTTGAGTAAAGTTTTTCTTGAATATGCTGTAATTTAAATGAGCATAATCAGCTCCCTTCATGAAGATTGGATTAATAATATGTGGCTAGAATCTGAAAGTCTTGAAAGCCAGGAGAGGGGGGCAACAGAAAAAGCTTAGATCCAATGCATTGTGGTAAGAAAGGCCCAGTATTCTTAGGTAGAACAGTGATCTTTTAACAAATGTTGCATGGCCATCCTCTATTATATGTGGATATTCATTGCCCAGTGCTTTTAGAATTCTGAGGAAAAGCATACCAACCAGTCCTGGGAGAGAAGAAACAAAGAGGATGAGGCATCTATACCCAAACCTGCAAGATTAACAGGAGTTAAACAAGCAGAACTAGGAGAAAAGAGGCAAAGAAAGGAAGATTCTAGGCATGGAAGCAAGGGAACATTACATGGATGTACCATAATCTGAAACATACTAAAGAGTTTAAGGAATTAGGAAAGGGAAAAAGGAAGTGGTAAAAGATGAAATTAGAGACAGGTACAAGCCAGAGAGGGGGCCTTGTGTGCTATATTGTTTGGACTTTATCCTGAGGGTAAAAGGGAGCAAAAAAAAAAAAAAAGCACATTATGCAAAGAAGAAATCATGTGATATGTGATTCATGCTATATTTAGAATGCATCATCTCACTAAAGAGAATATTAGACAGGTGGTTGGAGGAAAGCAAGACTGGAAAGGAGACTTACTTGGGCCTGTGGGATGGGCAGGGCGGACAGTTCCAAGTATATAAGCTAGAAGTGATGTCCATAAAGTTTTCATTTTTATACATGATTCATTTTTTTCAGGGGCAAAGAAAAGAAAGAAGGAAGGGTTTAAGAAAAAGACCTGCCCAAATTGTGACTCCTATCTTCAATAGCACCTAGTATCTTCATTTTGAAGAACTAAGAATAAATATCATACTATATTCATGAGAATAAATTTATTTTTCATTTTAAGAACTTTGAAAAGTATAATCCCAGAGTTTTATTTCTTAGTTGTGTATTTGACACCATAGTTTATAGTTTGAAGCCCTGTAGTTTTATGTTGGCACTGGTAATCAATGATTATTCAAATAAAGTTGGCTAAATTCAGGAATTATGAAAAGTTATGTGTCTTTGCTATTTTAACTTTAATATTTTTAGAATTGGGTACCAAGGTCTTTTAAGTTTGATTCTGCCAATCAGAGTCCTCCTTTAATAAAGCCTAATTCAGCACCCATATTTTATATAGTCTCCAATATCTATTTCTTATGAATGGATCAAGAACTTCATAGTTGGTGTAAAATCATTCTGTATTACTTTTTCTTTATCCTGGGCTTTTATAGCTATCTCATGATACATAATTAAGCAACAGCTTTCCTCCCCCTCAAGATACTTTATTGGAACTTTCAAAAACATTTCAATTTTTTTTGCCTTTTTTTTATTCAGAAATTTATTTGTTGAACAATCACACAAACTTTTAAAGAAATAATATACTGTATATATAGATTCTGAAGAGTAGATTTACCCCCGAGTGCTCCCCCCAATTACCCTCCCTTATTCCTCCCCTCACCTTCCCAAAACATCTCTAAAAATGTATTAGGTTGTATAACATTGCACCTTATCCGGATTTAAAACATGATAATAGACCTCCTTTCTCAATGGCCAGGGTCTAGTTCCAGCCTCCACAGATGAGTGAAGACATTTGACCCTTGGTTCTCTGGGTTATGCTGATTTCACTTAGCATAATTTCTTTCATAGCCATCCATTTACCTTCAAAAGCTACAATATCATTGTTTCCTAAATGATGTGTAAAACTCCATGGTATATATGTACCACAGTTTTTGGATCCATTCATCCAGTGAGGGACATCTGGGTTGTTTCCATAATTTAGCTATTGTAAATTGAGCTGCTATGAACATAGATATTGCTGTGTCGCTGTAATATGATGATTCTAAATTCCCTGGAGAAATACCCAGAAGAGGAATAGCAGGATCATATGGATTTCACTCAATTTTCATTGAAATAAAATCTCTTTTCATACTCGTATCTCACTATTTTGTGTAATCAAGGTAAATAATTTAGTTAGTCGAATGAGTATAGCTACCATAAAGAAGAAGGGAATACACAGAACTGATTAATGAGCCTGGAATTCAGCTGATGGGAGCAGAAGTGAGATGACCCACTAATCATGAGTGTTCTATTGTCATCAGTTGAGTTTTAGAGAGTAATGTTAAGTTAAAATAGTGAGACAAATAGAAGTCAATTACTAAAATTCCATCATAGAGTTACATGAAAAATCAAGGTTTTTAGACTAATGAAAGGATCATTGATTTTGAAGTCAGACTGGGTTTTTAACTAACTCTGCCACTTATTAGTTGTGTGAAGTTTGAGAACTATACAACTTTTGGTGAGGGTCAGTTTAGTTTCCTTAGCAGTTAAAGAAGTAACATACTCTGGTTCTTAGAGTTATTGTATAAATTAATGAGACAATCAGTGTTAAATGTCTCACCTGCATATTATTGTTTCCATCATCCTGACATGTAGTAAATTATTGGTGTTCTGGAAAATCAAACCCTCTTGGTATAGCTTATCTATATAGAAAACTTCATGCATCATTTGCAGTGACTAATGACAAGAGGAAGTAGACAATGAGACTGACTTCTGAGTTACAACCTTCCAGTAGAGGTACCATCTCTTCCCAAATGAAGACCACCAGATAAGTACACTTCCAGATCTAGGAGCACTAATAGAATGAGGAAAGTTTTATCATTTAGTGATAAATTTTTATGGCAAAGAACAAACTCAAACTTTTTAAAAACAAAAACTGCCTATTGGCAGACATTTAGTTTGAAAGAAATATCTGTGATTTGTCTTTACAGATATCTTAGAAGTTGATAAAAAAAATAATGAAAAAGTTTTTAAAAATCAAATATCTTTGAAATTAGTGTTGACTTTTGTGAAATGTTTTCTTTCTAACAGGTTGTAAAATTAAAGCACTGAGAGCCAAGACAAACACATATATCAAGACACCTGTTCGTGGTGAAGAGCCCATTTTTGTTGTCACTGGACGGAAAGAAGATGTTGCCATGGCCAAAAGAGAAATCCTCTCAGCTGCAGAGCACTTCTCCATGATCCGTGCATCTCGAAACAAAAATGGCCCTACCCTGGGAGGGTTGTCATGCAGTCCTAATCTGCCTGGTCAAACCACCGTCCAAGTCAGGGTCCCCTATCGTGTGGTGGGATTAGTGGTTGGACCCAAAGGAGCAACAATTAAAAGAATTCAGCAGCAGACCCACACGTATATAGTAACTCCAAGCAGAGACAAGGAGCCTGTCTTTGAAGTGACAGGGATGCCTGAAAATGTTGACCGAGCACGGGAAGAAATAGAAATGCATATTGCCATGCGTACGGGAAACTATATAGAGCTCAATGAAGAGAATGATTTCCATTACAATGGTACTGATGTCAGCTTTGAAGGTGGCACTCTTGGCTCTGCGTGGCTCTCCTCCAATCCAGTTCCTCCAAGCCGCGCAAGAATGATATCCAATTATCGAAATGATAGTTCCAGTTCTCTAGGAAGTGGTTCCACAGATTCCTACTTTGGAAGCAATAGGCTGGCTGACTTTAGTCCCACAAGTCCCTTTAGCACAGGAAACTTTTGGTTTGGAGATACGCTACCATCTGTAGGCTCTGAAGATCTTGCAGTTGACTCTCCTGCCTTTGACTCTTTACCAACATCAGCTCAAACTATCTGGACTCCATTTGAACCAGTTAACCCACTCTCTGGCTTTGGGAGTGATCCTTCTGGTAACATGAAGACTCAGCGTAGAGGAAGTCAGCCATCTACTCCTCGTCTGTCTCCTACATTTCCTGAGAGCATTGAACACCCACTTGCTCGGAGGGTTAGGAGCGACCCACCTAGCACAGGCAACCATGTTGGCCTTCCAATATACATCCCTGCTTTTTCTAATGGTACCAATAGTTACTCCTCTTCCAACGGTGGTTCCACCTCTAGCTCACCTCCAGAATCAAGAAGAAAGCACGACTGTGTGATTTGCTTTGAGAATGAAGTTATTGCTGCCCTAGTTCCATGTGGCCACAACCTCTTCTGCATGGAATGTGCCAACAAGATCTGTGAAAAGAGAACGCCATCATGTCCAGTTTGCCAGACAGCTGTTACTCAGGCAATCCAAATTCACTCTTAACTATATATATATACATAAATACTATATCTCTATATGGACTCTTAAAGGCATGGGTATAATGGTACCCCCAGTAAACTTCCTAATGAATTCTTATGACTGTTATCAGGCTTTATTGGGATTAGGCTAAAGTTGTTAGTAAACTTATAAAAGGCTGCTATGGTAACACTAAACCTAAGTGGTCTCTTGTCTATTAGTTTGGTTTGAATTATTAATACTATCCTGTAGACCCAGAGACACAGCTTTGTAAGAATTGCTAAAGCTGAAGTTCACCTTGGCTGAGGAAGATCATAGGTTGTGTGACCTATGAGAAAAGTGTATACGTCTGAGATTCCAAACACTGGGTCCCAAAGCCTAACCACATTAAGAGTTTATGGAGGGTACTTGGCATTACAGATGACTCAGACACTTCCAGTGCTGCCTTCTTTACACTGCCAGTTTTGACAAAACAGGTTTGTTTGTTTTTTATTTTACAACAACTTATGCCTAATTCTGCAGGATTGCAAGTAACTTTTTAATGCATTGTGATTACTTATTGGTAATAATAGGGCTGATGGCAGTTTACTAGATCACTGGTTATAATTTGGGACAAAAACTGCTACATTGACCTTCATCTCGCCCAGAGTGCTCAAGGCTGGTTTGATCAATGGATCAGGAATGCAATTATCTTGATTGTGATTTCCTACCCATAGCCTCCCTTAGTGAATGTGGAAATGGCCGCCTGGATTTTCCCATTTCAGGAAGGGCTTTGGGATGCACCTATATTGGCTGATAATTGAGGATGCGAACATTCCATTCATTAGTCTGATCAAGCTATTAATTAATTTTTAGACTAGATCAAAATGTGAAACATTTTATGTTCAATCCATATTTGTCTTGCACATTATAAATATATTTTTATTTTTAGTAATGTAGGGGAGGGGGAGGGAGATAATAATGCCCTTGGCATAATTCATGAAAGCAGCTGTGACAACCTCCAATCAGTTTACTTCATTTCAAAACTATTTCCAATCACAAGGAAAGATTTCTTTAAAATACACTTGTACATTTCACCTGTGGATGTCTATAACTTCATCCTCAGTATGTTCCCAAATCTGTGCTGGCATTGAAAGGATAAAACATTATACTGGTGGATTTTTCTACTAATTATTTTTTGAAGCATTATTTTCCCAACACAAAAGAACTTTTTTTCTCAGTATAACAAAAATTGAAATCCTATGTGTATTCAATAGTAAATAGACAAATTTTATTTTTTATTTCCACTTGAAGAGTTACATTTCGTATAAAAGTTTACAAATAACGGTTTTTATTTTGATTTTTCAGTATAAAAAAAAAGTTGCCTTGATGGCATATTATAATGTAATGCTAATTGCTTGTAGGATAGTTAAATGTCAGTATTGAAACCTAATCTCTAGCTGCCGTCTTGTAGATATGAACGAATGTTCACCAAGCATGTATTTTGTATTTTGTTGCATTGTACACTGCAACTAATAAGCCAAGGAATCGACATATATTAGGTGCGTGTACTGTTTCTAAAAACCACAAACTAAGAATGATAAATTATCAATATAGTTTAGTATTTGCTAATTTTACTACACTCTTTTGTTATGTATATGTAGGGAAGTCATAGGGATTATAAATTCAATTTGAGTAAAGTTTAAAACCATATATTTTATGATAAAGGGCCTTTAACTTAAGATGGCCAAAGCACTGATATTATATATTTGCTGTAAAGAGAATTATAAGAGTTTTATTTTTCTGATATTAAAAGTTACTTAATAAAGACTTGTTTCCATTAACTTGAATGTATTCTCCTTGGTGTTTTTTATATAATCATTAGCAGTTTACCTTAGATGAATAGAGTATTTAAAATTGAAAATTTTCCTCCTACCAAGTTTCCCTACCCCCCCAACACTTGCTCTTTCTCATTCT
This sequence comes from Aplodontia rufa, assembly GCA_004027875.1. NCBI lineage: Eukaryota > Metazoa > Chordata > Mammalia > Rodentia > Aplodontiidae > Aplodontia > Aplodontia rufa. The sequence goes on along the minus strand of PVKS010007070.1, from coordinate 59,015 downwards.
AGTTTTTAGTATGCACTTGTTGAATATGTTACTTGTGTTTCGATCCAGATTTAGCTCTTCTTTATTTAATATTTGTATATTATAGTGAATTGGAGATTTAGCTGGTTTTAGATTTAGTCACATGTTTGTGTAGTTGGGTACAAATAATCACTACTGACCTAATTATAAGTTAGAATAATGAATTACTTTTTTAAACATTAATGTTAATCAAAATTGTAAACTCAGTTTAGATTCTAGTATGTTTATATCCTTGTATCTTTTTACCACCAAATCTGTAAAACTAATTCTTTTCTAATACAAAAGTACAAATTTTTTCAGTTTAAAACTGAAAGGTTTTGTGATAGAAAAAAATAGTACTCCATACATGAAATTGATTTTATGCTGATTGAAATAAATAGCTGGCTTCTGGTTTAAAAGAAATAAGGATTTCTAAGATCATTTTAAGGAAATTAAATTTCTGTTCACTCAATACTTAGAAGTATCACACAGCCATAGCAAGTCTTTTCATTGTAGATTTTTAACAAAATCTTAGGCTGCGCTTGAGACTGGAGTATACCAATCATTGCTCCTGAATTGTATGCCAGAATTACTTTATCAATTTTAAGACTGTGGAAATATGAAAATTAAATTCAGAGGGGGAGGGGTCTGTTGTTGTACTTCCAGCTTAGATCGGTTGACCTATGAAATGAACTTTTACCTATTTCATGTCAGGATCATCCAGAGAACCTTGAAAATTATCTGCTTTTAAGACTTTCCTTGCCACAGTTAGCCAGAACATTGTCTGGAACCAGTGTTAGCAAACTAATAAGCACTTACCTAGTTTTAAGTCTGCACCTGCCTTTCCATGGGTAGTTGTGCAAATTTTCTTACTTGTAAAGCACTGCGGAAAAGAGGTCCCAGGAACTATGTTACCAACAACAGCCATACCAACCTGAATAATCTGCACCATGAATAACCAGGAATTTGGCCAACATATTGAGGAAGGCTTTATATTATTTTTTTCACAACCTAGCTGGGTAGGTGCTAAACTGAAAATAATTGGTTTGCACAGCAGCTTAGTTATTGTAAAGTTATGTAATTCTTTAAAAGGTTTTATTAGAAGAATCCTTACGCAAAGAAGATTTTTAATAAAAGTAAAGAGGAGGCTAGAACAACTGGATGTAGAAAATAGCCACAGAGTAGGTGTGACAAATGTGTTCTACAAGTTAGATTATCCTCATAAGCAGATCTGTCCAAACCAGACACTTGTTCTCAGGCTGCTGCCTCATCTCCACCGTTCCCTTAAGTTTTTACATTTTTCATTCCAAAACTTTTTTATGAATAATGATGGTTGGGGTGTTTATTATATATTGTAAACGTCTCTTACGTGTCAGTATACTTAGACAGTTTAGGTTTGCAGTAATACTCTGTTTTGTGGCTGATCTAGAACTCAGCCATTTACTATTAATGATTAAGTAACCAGTAAGTGCAATGGAGCACTGATGAAATATAGGAAAGGATATTGAGAAGCGTAATGAGATTTCACTCAATAAAGATTAAGAATAGGCCTGGGGATTTAGTTCAGCAATAGAGTACTCACCTAGTGTACATGATGCCCTGAATTCAATCCCCCAGTACCTTGCAAAATAAGCAACACAAAAATAAAAAAGAATTTAGCTGATTAGAGTGGCATACCTCCCTACTTTTAATATCTCATAGTAATTATTCCTCTTGTCTTCAGCTAACCTGTGAAATGGTTGAAAATTGCGGATTTACATTTTCCTGCTAATGAAATTTTTCTGCTACCTTCATATTTATGAGGGTTTTTTGCCTTTTCATTTTAAAGGATATCCTTTTTACAGAGCAAGAGAACTTCAATAGGGAGACTTAAGTGGTCAGATATTTAAAATAGTAAGTAGAGTTCATTGGTCAGAGATGGGATTTGGAGGCAAGAGGAAAGCAGCCAAAAAGAAACAACACATTTCTAGGTCCTCAAGGTGATTTTAGACCCTTATTTGTAAGTCTCATGGTATAGAGAATGTCCTGAACTGATGACTAAATTAGTTATGAAAATAGTTTCCTGCTGCCTTGGAATGTGTTAGAGTATATATCTTTGATATTTGTAAGAGCATGTACACAAATACCCTACTAGCAACATTTCAGTGTTTACCCAAGGCTTCTACCAATGTTATGCATAATTTAACACACTAATGTTGAACATCGGATGAGAAGAGTCGGTCACCATTTTGTAAGGCTGCATAGACCTCAAAGCACAGGGCCACCTAGGCTGTAGAAGGAATCAGATATATTCTGTTGGAATATTCTTGAATACGTTAATAATTAAGCCTGTAATCAAAATGAGAAATCTGAGTTTTCTTGCGTTGATCCAGGAACCATAAGCCAGTAATTACTTTAAATTGGAAAGTAAATTGTAGGTATTCTCCTGTAGTAAAAAGCATCAAGGCTTCTGTTTTTTAATATTTCTACTTTAAATTGGAAAGTAAATTGTAGGTATTCTCCTGTAGTAAAAAGCATCAAGGCTTCTGTTTTTTAATATTTCCCAAAGTCAAAACCAGTGAAACTTTGGCATGATCTATTTCCACAATTTCAGGGGAATTACAAAGAGGCATGAATGGGTGGTGGCTTCAAGTCAAATATGAAGTACCAAAGTATGGAAACTACTAGGCATCATAGACAAATATAATTCTAAAGATTAAATTAGAAAGCTAAGATTTCAAAAAGGACTGTGGGCAAACTTGATAACGTGGATTTAGCTAACACTGCATAAACATTTGCAAATTAGCAGAATTGAAAGGTAATTTATAAATGACAAAATATGAAAATAAAGCTAATAAAAAATGGCCATACCTGTCAAGAAGTTTTTGGTATTGTTCATGAAGCAAAATTTTCTGAAAGACCGTTTAAAACCACAGAAAAACTGGAGAGGCTAGTTCACCTCTTCCATGTTAGACACTACCACAAAATCTTGCTAGAAATAAGAATGTATGTGTGAAATTAATAATAGACATCTGAAAGAAGCTCTTAAAGCTATTATGACAGCATATACTACCTCAAGTAAAGACATTTCTCTTTTTCTAGGCTACTGATAAAAAGCTGTGATTGGGCTGTTGGTTGTATTTGGATTGCATAGCAACTCTCCTGTCCTATACGTTACTAAATTTGTACTTGGAAACTTGGTGCATGTGTTAAATCATCCAGTGGTGTTTCTTAGGATGTTTCTTTTTAATTATGGAAGCTCCAGCCATCTAGAAGCTAAACATCTTTCTAGGTTTATCTCTTCAGCAAGTGGACGAAGGTTCTCTGAATTCAGAGACTCTCCAAGAATGTGCTTTTCCTGACCTATTCTCCATGACCTTTCCTGAATTGCATGTAAGCCAATAAGATGAGAAAATCTTATGACTAGAAGAAGCTTGTGAGAACTCCCAAGTCAGTAATACTTGGTTTTTCAACCAGGTGATTCTTGGTTCTTGTAAAATACGTCCTCGGGCAAAGATAGCATTTGTGATTGAGGCTTGCAGAAATGGTAGTCTTAATCATTCAAGAGGCCTTTCTCAATATTCCTATTTCATTTCCTCAGCCTTTCAGATGATCTTCACATCTTGCCCCTCATATATTCTTTTTCAAAGAAATTGGTCTTTTTTAATCTTCAGCAGGAAACTCTCATTCCCTTCTATCACCACTATTTGGACATACTTGGGTGTAACCCATGCGAAGCAAAAGAAACACTGACTCCATAATCATATTCTGTGATCTTTAAACCAAAGTAGACCATTGAAAGAAATTGTGTCACATTTTGGAGCACATCTGATTTTTCAGTCATTTCCCATGTTTTCCAAATCCTGGTAGTTTAGCTTAGGATACTGCGCCCTGGGCTAGGCCTACAAATCTTACGACGGACAGGGGTTGTAGAATTTCATTATTCCTCAGACTTGGCCTTCCGTTGCAATTCAAGTTCTCTTGTTTTTTGCCTTTATTAAAGGGCATCTAATTCAATATTTTGCAGATTTTGTACTTTCAATGTCATTCTCCTCATCTGTGAATTGGAAATAATTACCTCCAAGGACTGTGGTGAGATTCAAGCCTGAGTCACGTCCCTGTTGTTCTGGTTCTTTTAAAAGCCCAGCCAGCATGACCATCATAAAGTGCTCCTGAAGAGCAACATAAAGTAAAAGTCAAAAGCCTCCAGGTAGGCATACGGTGGGGGACAGGGTGGGGGAGGGCCTAGGATGAATATCTAGGAGACTGGAGGGTGGGAATACGGGGGAATCATCTCAGAAGGAGATCTCTGACTTCCATGAGATATCCATTTAACTCAGGGGTGGTTCTGGGGGAAACAGCATCATGGGGAACCCAAGCTGGGCATCCATGACATGGCATTAGCCTTTGATAACTAAGTATATATACATTTGGTTTTGAATGTTTGATAATGTTTCCCCCTCAATTGTAACTCCATATTCATCTAATAAATAAATTTTTTAAAAAGTCTCCTTGAGAGATCGCTGACCTCCATGAGAAGTCCATTTAACACAAGGGCTCTTTGGGGGAAAACATAGAACCATGGGGAACCCAAGGGGGGAAACCATGGCATGGTATCAGCCTTGACTAACTATGTGAATATGGATTTGTTCTTGATTGATTGATAATGATTTCCCCTCAATTGTAAGTCCATATTCAACTAATAAAAAAAAAACTAAAAAAAAAGCCTCCAGGTTTTAGAACACTACCTTTAAACTGTGTGACCCAGTTAGTGGAAAGTGAACTCAGTGCATAATCTTCATCTTTACCACAGTCCTGGGGTGTAGGGACAGTTATCCATTTTGTAGAGAATAAAGCTGAGGTTCAAAAACCTAAATTAAAATCCCTAAGTCTGAATGCATTTTCAAGCGCTTCCTAGGCATCCCAATCAAAAGATTTCAGCAGCACTTTTTAATATGATAGGGTTAATTTGTATTCTTATACTCTCATGACTATGAAGGGCTTGGGCGAGGTCAAGGCACTAATTCTTGTTTCAGAATCTGACGCGTTCACTGTGCATTAAAGTGTACTGCCATGCAAATGAAATGTCAAAGTTGGCCAAAACTATGGTGAAATCAGGATTTTTACTTAGTTTATTTTTGAGGCCTTAGCTTGAGCAAATAGTGGCCAAGCCAGACAACTGTGTTGACTTTCCAAGGAGCTGGTCTTTTTCCAGAATCATGCAAACTCTCGTTTGCCTAGTGTTTACAGTCTGTTTAGTATGTAGTTTGCCGTGTCCTGGGATGAGAGTCAGGAATGGAGGGTGGGCCCTGATATATGTGACTACAACATATTGCTCCCTTTTTCCTAGACCACATTTCAATCTCTAGCTGCTTTTTCATTCTGATCCTCCAATTGCTATAGCTTTTTCATATCTTACCAAAAAACTGATTTAAATCAGTTCATTGACCTATGAGTCAATTTGTGTGTAGGGTTTTGTTTTGTTTTGTTTTGTTTTCTGTACTGGGGATTGAACCCAGGACCTCACACATGCTAGACGAGCAACATTTGCCCTTAGCTCCATTGCAGGCCCATTTTTTTAAATTGTGTTTTGAGACAGGGTCACATCAAGTTGGCATTGATGGCCTCAAACTTGCTGTCATCCTGCCTCAGCCTATTGAGTAGCTGGGATTATAGGTGTGTGCCATCATCCACAACTTGACTTTGGTCTTAAGGGGGTGGAAGGTTTACAGCTGTAAGCCTTGAGTTAAAGCTGCTAAAAGTGTCCTAATTGAGAAGAGGATTCCTCCTCCTGGGATCGTGGTGGCAGTTTTAAGGTGCTGCCAGATCCCATACCTGTAAGCCTGCATGCTTCCCTATTTCCCTTGTCTGGGTCAACCAAACCCAGATTCTCATTTAGGTCAGGGTGTCCTCAATGTGAGCTCTACTGGTATTTGAGGCAGGATAACTCATTGAAGCAGGGGTGGGTAGAGAGACTGTCCTATGTGTTGTAGGATGTTTACCAGCATCCCTGGCCTCTACCCGATAGATTTCAGTATTACACACACACGCACACACACACACACAGTTGCAACAATCTCAAATGCCTTGACATTGCTAGCTATAGGTTGGGAGGTAAAATTGCCCCCAAAGAATAACCAGTGCTTGAGTCAAATGGAAATTATACCCTCATTTAGCCAGTCACCTTGAGCAAATCCTAGGCATTGGAGCAGATGTTAAGTGGTGCTAAGATAACCATCATTTTTAGTACTTTAGTTAAACATGCTACTGAATGTTTTACACATAGTCGCATTTAATCCTTAAGCTCTAGGAGCGAAGTGCTACAGAAGCAAAAGACCAAATCAGAAGTGAATGGACTTTGTACAGTTAGAGACCTAATTGGCATTCAGCCCAGGTTGGTGGTGTTCTGATGCCAGGGTCTTCACTTCAGCTCTCCTGCTTCCTTCCCTGCGCCCCCCTCCCCCGCCCCAGCAGTTTGCACTGAGCACAGGTTCTTCTGCAAAGTGAGTTCTTGCACTTTCCAGGTATTCCAGGGTGCTATGCTGCCTGGAGCCCTGAGGGCTGCCTTAGAGCTGGCAGATCCTCCTATTCCCCCTGCCTCCAACTGTGCTCCCACCTAGGACGGCTTCCATTCCTGGCAGCCCCATCAAGTTCCCCCAGAATCTGGTGAAAGATGACATCTTTATAGAACAATGAAGAATAAGCCACCCAAGAACTCATTTTCTTTCTAGGAAGACTCATTTTTCTCTGGTTTTCCCATTGACTTTTTCCCAGGAAGGAACCATGTTCTTCAGAATCATCACCTTCTGGGTTAAAACTAGCTGGGGTTCTGTCTCATAGGGCTTGAGAGACTCCTCTTGACTAAGTCCTTGAGTTTAGAGGAACATCCTTAGCTTATTTCCACCACCCACCTGGGCAAATGATGGGGAAAACCTAAGTGAGGCTTTGGTCCTCTTTGCCAGTTCTGTCCCGTCTCATGGTATGCTGGAGGAAGTGCCAAGACTGTTTTGATCTTATCCAGTAGATTTATCTTCTGGGACTTTGCTCTCAGCATTGGTTTGATCCAGCAAAACACCCTGATGGATTTGCCACTATACCATTCGGATCTTGAAGAAATCACTCTCTGCAAAAGGACCAGAACCAGTGTCGAGGGGTGTGTCCCAGACTGTCTACCTCCTGCTTGAGTTTCAGGAGAGAACACACCCATGAGCCTAGGCTGCTTGGAGTCACTTGGGAGTCCCTTAGCTGTGCTGGCACTGAATCCCACCCTGGGAGATCCCCCCCTGGGAGATCCCATCTCAGTCACTGGGGCCCCAGAAAGGAAGTGGGAGTGGGGGATTCAACTCTCCCTGCCAGGATTGTGGACGACTGCTTGAAGCTGCAAGACAAATATCCCTGAAGGCTGTGTTTAATTTTATTTGATGAACAGTAGGCATTTTCTGAACATTTAAACTGCCTTAAATTAACTCCCCACACACCCTCTCAAGAGTAAATCCCAAGCACAGAATGATATCACATATCTCCTGTGCTGCCCTTTAGTTGGAGGCAAAGGGACACCAGCTCTCTAACAGCCCTCAGGTCCTCACAGCACGCATCTGTATCCTGGAAGGAAACTCGCCAGCTTCACAGCCCGCTGACCCTGCGGCTTCTGGCCACTAGGGTCTCCTGTGAATCAGTGCATGCCTTTGGGTCAGATTCCCCAGGAGATCTGGGAGCCGCAGATCATGGCTGGTTCTAGACACAACAACAGAAAGCAGTGCTGGAATAGTCTATTTTGATCAGGAAAGGCAGCACAAATTGGTCAATAGGGGATCCAAGCCAGAGAGAGTTTTCCGTCTCCTGAATTGTTAGGCTGGGGGAATCCTGGTGCTCACACTTAAATGCCTCATTGTTTTTTCCTTTCATTCGGGAAAGAATTCTATATGGTATCACATTTGACTCCTGCCAATCCCCTGATGGGGGCAGTTACCCCATTTTACAGACGGGGAGTGGTGAGTGAGCCGCAGCAGTTTCCACTACAGAATGTCGAGAGGCTGCAGGTGCCCACTTGGTTTGCGCAGCACTGCATAATGCCAACCTAGAACCTACCTTTCCTTGGAATGTTTTTAGCATTTAAAACCCTCCGAACCACAGCTAGTATTAACTATAATGAAACAAATCTCCTGGGCGTGAAATGTCCCATTCCTAGAATACTGTCCCGTGCTGCTTGTGTCTCATTCCCTGCTACACAGTCCTGGCCCCCTAGCAGGCAGAAAACAGCACAGGGCTTCTTTGGGTGACTTGATCCCACCCCAGTGCCTCCATGAGGCAACTTGTGCCTTGACACCCTGAAGGCCTTACAAGGGATTTGGGCCACTGAATTGTCCACAGAGACCCATAAATGACACCCATTCTGGCTAGCTGGCATGAGTGGGGACCAGAGGTCTGGCACTACTCATAGGAGCTGGTCTGGCTATGGTGGTCCACAGCTTCTAAAACAACCCAGGGAGTGTGCTGGCCACATGGGGCTCCAGACCAGACCAGACCAGCCCTGGTGGGTTTGGAATGGAACCTGAATGCCATTTCAGAAGAGGGAAGGGCCGAGTAGAGTAAAGATGTATTAATTCTGAGTGACCAGGGAGAGACATCAGAGAAAAACGGTGATCTCCAGCCCAGTGGTCTAGATACTTGACTGGAGGGTCCAATCGTGAGAGCAGATTGACCAGATAGAGTTTATGGCCAGGAATGGAGTTCTGGCAGGAACAGGGTGATGAGTGATGACTGACCTCACCTGTAGATCAGGGCCAACTGAACTGGTCAAGCAGACAGATGGGGCTTTGGGGGTGGCAGCTGAAAACTCTGGACCTGGATGGTTCCTCAGGAAGTGTTTCCACCTCTTTCTCATCCCCAGGCCTCCACCCAGGCCTCTGTTATCCAGCCACCCTCCTCTTTGGTCCCTCCCACTGACATTTGTCAGCTGGGCCCAGCATTCAGCTGGGGAAACAGACACATAAAAAGGACTCTGTCCTCAGCCTCCACTACCACTCAGATCTCCCCTTGGGTTTGGGAAATAGGGCTTCAATGCATTCTTCTGATGCTGATTGTATTCCTCTCTTCTGGGCAGCTTTGTTGGCACAAAATGGGGAAAGGAGCAGGAAGGATTTAAAATAGCACACAACTGGCCAATTTGTGCTGCCAACATAGACTGGCTATTATAAACAAAACAAAAAAATCCAGGTGATGTAATTTGTTGCAACTGTCTTGGCATGGGCTCTCCTGTGGGTTTGCATTTTTAAGAGTACACATGCTTGGGCTGGAGCTGTGGCTCAGTGGTTTCAGCCCTTGCTTTGAATGCATGGGTACACGAGTTCAAACCCCAGCACCATGTACACAACAAAGTCTCGGAGCAACAGAAGCTGCATGAAAAACTAAATAAAATTGCTTCTCTCTTTCTCTCTCTGTCTCTCACTGTCCCTCTCTCTCTTAAAAAAAAAAAAGTGTATACATGCTCTGTTAGTGGAACAGAAATGAACTCACCACATGCCAGTACAGTTTCTGTTGCATGCTGGGGACCGTGCGTGGCAGGGTATGGATGCCGTTCAACTGGTATTTGCTTTTGTGCCCAAATAAAGTGTCATCCATCCTGGCCCTCTCAGGTGACTTGTTAGCATGGGAACTATTGGGGTCAGCAATTTCTAGGAACCGGAAGCTGAGACTTCCATAAAAGTAGGCTATTTTTAAAGATAGTTTAGCTTCTCCAAATGGCCACCGTAAGCCAGACTCCCTGATTGCAAATAAATACTTCAGAGTAAGTCCACACCACTCACGGATCCCCCACCTGAGGCCTTTGAGAAGGCCAACATCATTTATACAGGGCTTTTATTAAGGAATGCTTTTAGTCATCATTAGGTTCAATGGCTGGTATAACCAGAGAAAATGGCCAGCTATCCTGGGACACAGATGCCGAGCCACTCACTGGCTTCACTGGCAGCAGATGAGAACTCAGATTCGTGCCTCAGTCAGATAACAAATATGCAGGTCAGGGACTTTCTGGAAGGCTGGTAAATGACAGAAGCGTCACCTTCACAAATGCTAGAGGTCTGTGGCAGTCTTGTCAAAGCAAGGATTTTGAGGAGAAGCACAGCTACAGAGGCCTTTGTTTCCTTTGCCTGGAAGGGCGGAAACACACCTTATCAGCATGCTCCAGAACTGGTTAATGTTTGCATTTGAGTGGCCCCTTTATGACTCAAAGCATTTCACAGTTGTCATCTTCCTTGTTAAGGTCACCAGGGCAGCTCTTGGAGGGATGAGGAGACTACTGCATGACAGCCTGCACTCAAAATCACATTATGGGTGAGAAACAGGTCACTCATGACCTCGCTGCAAGCTCCTTTATGCATCCTGCTGCCTGTTACCCTGCTCTAAGTTCGCCCATACTCTCCCCTGGAAAAGTTGGTCCCAGGAAGCCACCTGTCATTCCACCATTAGAGCTTCATCTATTCTGCTTGAAGTATGAGTGCAAGTTAAAGACAGATGCTTCTGAAAGGAAGGTTTCACTACTTAAGGATCAGCAAAAGGCCAAATAATATTTATTTTAGGTTGTGCTGGCCATACAGATTCTGTGGCAACTACTCAGCTAATTCTGCCTTTGTGACTTTAGACTACATAACAAATGAACAAATCATTATTTATGAACACCAGCACATGAATTGCATGTGATTTTCACATGTCATGAAATTCTATTGAGGTTTTCCCAACCATTTATTAATGCAAAACCATTCTTAGTTCATAGGTTGTACATAAACAAGCTTGGTCCAGGCTTGGCTTGCAAGCTGTAGTTTGCTGACACTTGCTCTTTGGTGTCCTCTGTCAACAACTGCGCTTTGTGGGTAAAGTTCGGATGAGAAGATTGGGTAGAGAAATGGCAGGACAGGGAGGGAGGCAGGGAATGCAGGTTGGACCTTGCCATCTGCAGTCCCTGAGCCCATCGAGAAGGGGCAGCTGCCCACTGGGCTGTCTGCAACCACTGCATTGGGGACACCCATGGGAGCCATTCAGACCTCAGCAGAGCTGTGACTTCAATGTTGCATCCACTGGCCAACTCAGGGTGAGCCAGGTGTTGCCTCGGCTGGATCACGGCTGTAGCGGTATTCACCTCCATGTCGCTATTATGTTTGGGGGATTTGAGCAATGATACTCAGAAAGTTTGGGGATTTGGAGTGTTTCAGATTTTGGATTTTCGTATTATAGATATAAAACCAGTAAAGTTAGGCAAATATTCTCAAATCCGAAAAGCTTGGAAATCTAGACACACTTCTTGTTCTAAGCATTTCAGATAAGGGATGTCCAATCCACATCTCATTTACTTTTCTTGGGCAGATGAAATTATCACCATTTTACAGGTAGAAAAACTAAGACTCAGGGGCTGGAGCAATGGCTCAGCAGTTTCAGTGCTTGCCTGGCATGCACAAGGATGCAGGTTGGTACCCCAGCACCATACAGGTAACAAAGTGTCAGAGCGGCAAAAGCCAAATGGAAAACTAAATAAAGGGGCTGGAGGGGTGGCTCAGCGGTTTCGGCGGTTTCCTCGCATGTGCAGGGACAAGAGTTCAAACCCCAGCACCACGTATACAACGAAGTGTATGAGCAACATAGGCTACATGGAAAACTAAATAAAAAATTGACGCTCTCACTGTCCCTCTCTCTTTAAAAAAAAAAAAACTAAATAAAATTGATTCTCTCTCACTCTTCCTCTCTCTCTCTAAAAAAAAATTTAAAAAAAGATAAAAGAAAAACTAAGAACACTAAAGTGACTTGCCCAAGGCAGAGCAGGGGGCCCAGGCTGCACCGAGCTCTGACTCCAAGCTCACAGTGCACACAGAGGGCTCGAGGGGATCAGTGTGCAGGAAGCTTCTGCCCCAGCCTCCAGCCTTAGCCTCCTGTCAGGCCATGGGCTCAGCAGCCCTCTGTGGCGCTTCTGCCTCTTTGCCTGGATGGGGAAGGCCTCCATCCACCGGCAGTCTTGTCTACCTGCCCTCGCTCCCAGCCTGCCCAGCAGGACAGTCTCCAGGGAGGCCACCAAAGCCAAGGCCTGCTGCGCAAATGAGCCCCTGTTCCTGTGTGTTCGTTGGCTTGTTGTCACACATGTGGGCAGTGCTTAGGATGTAGTCATTGTGTGGAAGAAGGAAAGAGTTAAGATCTGCAGCCTGCAGATGCCCAGAAATCCCTGGGTAAGATTCCCTGGGTTCAGCTTTCATGGAGGAACCACAGGTGTTTTCCAGAATGTCATCAGCTTGGATCAGCATATAACAAGGATGCTGGGCACATCAGCTGGGCCTGGCTCTCCACACACATTTCCTGTGTCCTGGTGGCCATCTGCAGTCCGCACCCTCCTCAGCCTGCTTTATAGAGCAAGGGACTGAGCTCAGTGACATCAGGAACTCCTGCTCGTGCTCACCACGCTGGCCTGTGGTAAGGTGAGGGTTTGGAACTTCCATGGCCTGTTCTCCCTGGGGCTTTTAGACGCCCCACATCATGCCAGTAAAGAAAGCCCCATAATTAACCCTAAAGCCAAAGCTTCGTCCCCATGTGATGCAGTGCTGAGAAAGGAGAGGCCCAGCCCCCCATGCTGCCTGGCAGTGGCCCCTGGCCCAACTTACTGGAACTAGCAGGAGCTATTTGTGGTTGTCCCTGCTCTCTGCAGGCTGCTCACCTTAGGCTGAAATTCTAATCTGTCACTGGCAGTCAATCCAGGAGAACAAAAACTGACGGCACAGGAGGCCGCCCCTCAGAAGAGGGCAGCCCGGTATACACGGTGTGCACGGTGTGCTGTGGCCCAGTGTAAGGATGGCGAACCTCTCGCTGCCTGGCCAAGGCTGGAAATCCTGTCACAAAAGCCACATCCCATGGTGTGAAACTGCTCCTGTCTTTCAAGAGTGCCCTATAAAAACGCATATATGAAAAAGGAAAAGAGAAGTGGAGGTGAGGTGTGAGGGAGACACAGCATGGGATG